>JASDQU010305828.1:42707-68626 GCA_032191745.1 Picea mariana | reverse complement strand
TTCTCTTACTCCACAAAGTGGCTTTTCGTGAGGGCTTTCACCATAAGGGGACCACTTTGGAGTTCATCCATATTTACTTATTATCAACCATGAAAAAACAATAATGAGTCATATTTACATCAAACAATATTGGGTCCATTACCCAAGCCTTTGTGCTACGGGGCTTTCTTCAAGGGTTGACATCAATGACAACCAATCTTAATCAACATTCTTGTCATTAATTATGCTTGAATTTCCTTTCTCTGTACTATGCAAATGTGTTTTGAGTGTCATAACTAGACACAAAACACCAAAATCATCCATAAAAAAATGACCATGAAAAAGTAACACAAGACACCGGAAAATAGTACACACTCCATGCAAAAAAATCACTTTTAAGGACTTGGTCTTAACTCTTAAAAAGTCTCAACGAAAAAGAGAATAGATAGAGTTTTGCACTTGACTCTTATCAATCTTTTAGTTTTAAAAAATACAATTTATGAAATAAAATCTTTCAAAATTTAATCATAAAACTTCTAGTCTTAATAATGTGCGCCACTTAAACTAGTGAAACTTCTAATTACTTTTAAAATTTTCACAACCCAAATCCTTAAATACTAAATTGTCTCTCTTTCTAATGTTTAATTAAATTCACTTATCACTCCCATAAAATAAAGAATTTCAATTATTTTTCCTTATCTAAAAAAAGACATTACAAAAAGTGATATTCAAAACCAGAGTTAGAAATATGTATATCCTTGCCACTTTTAAGAAAGTGATTTTTTTAAAGTGTGCATGTATTTGTCTTTATATGCATGACTTTTTCAGTTTTTTGGAATGAAAAATTATATTGAGGTGATTTTGAGCAAAGGAAGAATTTAACCTTTAAATTTTGTTCACCAACGTCTTGTAATTGTAAATGCCTGGTATGAGGAGAGATCTCAGCTATTGATCGAGAAAATCGTGGAGTAAAAACATTGAGTACATCGTGGCAGGAAAGCGTGGAATCCAAAAAATTCAAGGAAGGAGACTGCGCTAGAATGGACAGATCGTTGTTCTGTTGGAGTGCGCATGAGCAGAAGGAGGAGAGAAGATTAGGGTTGCACACCGAGAACAATCCTCATGAAGAGCAGGTCGAGGGTTCAATATGCTTTAGAGAAGATTGAGGGTGCATGTGCTGGACTAAAGTTCATAAAGGGAGTGTGAGTTTTGTCAAGAGAAAATCTGTGTTAAAAGAATATCATGGAGGGAAAAAATCGTGTTAATGGTTGTGTATGAAGTTCCTTGGTCTATCTTCATTGCTATTGGTCTAATATTGTGAAACCTTTATTTGGTCTGCACCGATGACCACTCCAGATCAAAAAAATAAAAACCGAACTACAAAGAAAAAGCATGTTTTCAATTTAATGACACGAACGAATTCAAGGATTAAACATAATGTGCATTTTTATATGTGCAAATCCAAGAATGGATGTTACATATTTATAGTATTCACACTAATGTTACATATTTATAGCATAATAGGTGATGCCATCTCATAGAGAGATTTTCTCCGGATTCTAAAATCATGCATGATGATAATGGTTAGACAATCCCAACTAACTCACTTAGTCATCATTAAGGATAAATGACTATTATCCTAATTGAATAATACAAATAATGGTGATAATAAGACATAAGACATTGTGATTGCAAAGGTAAACCATAAGCTAGCATGCCTAATAATAAAGGGGTCACATGTGCAATGTGTGAATAGGTATATATAAAGATCATGTAGTCATTATTGAGAGTATGTGAACTGGATGCAAGAATGTATTGGGGTATTTGGAGGAGGTTCTCCTATTCTTTAAGAAGTTATTGTGTAACTCATCTCTCTATCTTAGAGTTGTGATCCAATCTCACATTGGTGTATATGGTGTGTACTTCTAGTTTATTGTGATATTTTAAGCATTTGGTTTATAATGAAATTGTTATGAGAATTCTTCTTAATGTCTAAACTTTTCTCTAATTTATGATGCAGTTTTTTTGTTTATCTATCATATGTTCTTATTATATACCATGATATAGAAATATGGCTATTTGTTTAATTACAAATTATTCTTAATTAATAATTCTTTGTTTTTATTTTTCTTTATTTACTCAGTAAGTATTAGGCATAAATAAGGGCATAATGGGTAAAGGCATCATAGGAAGGCCACACGCAGATTCACCAGCAGCAGTTCACTCCTCAGTATCCCTTCCAGTTCTAGTTGGTCCATAAGATGAAAGTAATTGTGGAAGTGTGGTTGGTTACTTGTTCCAAAAGTCTCACTTGTTAACACATATCTAGGCATTTAGAATAAATTTTCATTTTTCATATAAAATCATTTTTCTTTCATTTTTCATATTAGAATAGAGATTAGAAGGTGAACTAGACCATAATCGATAAAACCCAAACTAGTGAATATTGTTGGGCCAAAATTCAGATGGGATCCCTATTTCAAAGAGTGTGAGGTCTAATTGGGACCTTTCATTGCATACAACCTCTTCTATTGAAAAAAGGGCATTTCACCCTATCAACAAGCTTTGATGCCAAGAATATGTTGGAAAAATAATGTCATGAGAGTAGGAACCTCTACAACACCAAAAAATCTTCCAAAAGAGGAAAAAAATAAAGGAGAAAGGAATGATTATAAAGGATGATCTATATTGAAATAGAAGATGAATCCTTCTAATAATAAAAAAATTAGGAGAATCCCAACATATAAGAAGGATAATTGGTTTGTAGTTAAAAGTATACAAATAGGTAAATAATGACATATCTATGTAACATTACAGCTTTTCAAAGTTGGAAACTATCATGAAGATGTTGGGAAAACAATATCACATGAGTAGGAAACCTCTTGCAACACAAAAAAAATATTCCATAAGAGAAAAACATAAGATCTAATATATTGAAAAACAAGAGGAAGCCCTCTATTTATAAGAAACTGAGAGAAGCCTAACATTCAAGAAAGATAGTTTTCTAGTATTTGGTGATTATAAAACTCAACAAATAATGAATTGAATATGTAATATTACAACAATCAATAGTTGGATTACAACTATCATTTTTTTTAACAGAAATAGGGGAAAATGTAGTTATAAAAGTTGTGTTAAACAAGGAGAGAGTACATTGCCTTGTAGAGATTTCAAAACTTTCAGTTTTCTTTCCATCAAATATAAAAAATTAGTTCTATATTTTATCTGAGTTTCTGCATTCCCTATCTTGTGCTTACTTATAGTGTACTTGATTGTATATACTTTGAAGAAAAGTCCTAATATATAGAAAAAAATCATTGCATATACTTATGGAGAATTGAGTGGATCCTGGTCTTCTAGTGCTTTGTTTTCGGTGTGTTGCAAGGGGGCGTTCAAATTTGAAATCTATTAACGAGCTTATGGGGATGATGCTTCATATGATGGTACTGATACTATTATTGTTGGAGAGACGGGGATGGGACATAGCCTAAGTTCTTCAATTTGTTGTCTGAGATCTTCACATTTGTCCCAATTTTTATTTTTTTTGGATCTTTTGGGTGTTGTACTATGATTTCCATGATAGCGAGAACTTGTGCTAAGATTCATTAAAGATATATTTGTAGTGATTGAACCATGGTAACCAATTCATTGAAATCATTCAACAATACCTCCATGATTCCCCTCAAACCACATTGATTTCCTCTATGCATTTTTTATGGCATTGAGTGATGGATGATTGAGCCAACATTCCACAAATTGAAGGTGGATGCAATCCATAAATGCATATAGGAGAGAGGAAGACTGAATGAGTAGGGAACATGAGGGGCATCATTGTATACCGAAATGGGAACCGTACGCCTGGAGAGTGACAGGACGTTCCACTTTTAGATATGATTTGTCGAGGACATATGCATGAGCCGACGACTCTAAACATTACTGAGCTGGTAATGAAATTATTGTTGGAAGTGGAAGTTTGGTACAGAGGTGATGATGGATTGAGGATGGACAAGAATGACCTGGTACATGTGCAGGAAATAGGCACCGGAGCAGAGAAAATTGAATATAATTTGCTTGGGGAGGGAATGAATGAGGAGGAGGGTGAGAAGTTTGAGGCATGCGAAAGGATATAAGAAGGAGGTGTCACATGCCAAGTGAGGATATGAGACATGGAGATGGGTGGGATATCAGATCGAGGAGATGAATGGGAGTGCCAAATATTTAATTCGAGAGGGAGAGGTGGAGTAAGGAACCCACCCTTAGTGAGAATTAAATTTAAATTTCTTGGATCTAGATCCATGGGATATGGTGGGTAATGTCCTAGCCATTAATGACCATGAAGCCATTTTTGTGTCGGGTATGATAACATATCTCTCGCTCTATTAATTTTGTTTGTTTTAAATAAAGAACGAATCCAGAGCCATATCAAGAGTCTCAGACCTTTGAAAGACAAGGTTTCCACTCTTGCGACTCTTTAAAGCCGTATCAAAAGTCTCGGGCCTTTGAAAGACAAGGTTTCCACTTCTGCGACTTCCTAACAGAGTAACTAGTTTCTGCCTGAGCAGTCGGCCAGGAGCCTATCTGAAATTCTCTCTCTCCAGAGCAGAGGACTAAGATTAAACGCCCTGCTTTTCTGTGTAGTTATAGTTATCTCTCCTATAACATCTGGATTCTTCAGTTTGTTTCCGTTCTGTAAATAATACTTTTGAAAGTTTTGTTTCTACTTCTGAGTCTCAACATTGTTTAATGATTCATTACATGCCGACTATTGAGACTTTAGATCCCAGACTACAAGATATCTATAAGGGAATGAGGCCCCCAGGGACTCCTAAGTATGGGTTAGGATACATTGAACAATGTGATCAGGTTATCCCTGATTGTAGGTTTTCAAATCCTCTCCCTGACTCTATGCAAAGACCTTCAATAGATGAAATTCATAAGTTTCATTCAGTCATAAAAGGATGTCCCAAAGGAAGCATAGAAGAAGTCTGGATCAAGAAAATGTTAAACTGGGATTTGTTTACAAATCCAGAGACATCGGACTTCAACATAGCCACATCAGATGAAGAAAAGGCAAGATTGTCACAAAAGTGGCAGAATTATATTTTTGATAAAAAAACATGGATTTCTTTCTATGAATGGAAGAAATTATTCTAGAAGGCTGAAGTACAGATGATGGAAGGAGGTTCTAAAACACCTCCTAAACATAAATGGAAAAGTCTAGAAGGACAGACAGTTGAATCAAGTTCGACTTTTCCTCCATTCAAGGGCATTGTCCTTGAAGATAACAACAGACAAGTCAGAGAAGTACCTCTACTACTTTCTGATGAAGCTACCCAACTAACGGGTTTTGACAGAAAAGTCCAATCACTAGCAGAACAATTAAATTGGACAAACACAGCCTTGAGAGGCATCGCACACATACATTTGTAACAAATGACTATGCCAGACGTGGACAAATCAGAGACTTGCAAGTCTCTACAAACACTGTAGTCCAGTCTGTGAATGAAATACAGGATAAAGTTACAAATGTCAAAGAGAAAATGGACACTACTCTAATAGAAATATCTGAAAAATCGAGAAAGTCCAAAAGAAATCATGAATAATTAATGGAAGGATTAGGAGAAGCCTTCTCCAATATGGGAAAGTCACTGTTAGAAATTAAACAGAAGGATAACATCCCTAACAAACCTATTCCTGATCCTTATATTCTCCCAAATCATCCAATATCCATCATGTGTCATGTATATAAACCTTCTGAAACCAAAATGAATAAAAAGTTCCCTCACCACTTTCCTTATGAAAAAGATACACCAGAATCTTCAAAATAAAATCTTTCCCTTGTATCTATTTAGAAACATGCTTATGACAATCTCCATCAGCATGTAAATATACCACCAGCACCAGCTCTCTTAGGAAAAGGAAAACTTCCTGAAACTCAAACATTTACAGAAGATTGGTTCCCCAAATGGAACATTGACAGTCTGTCAGTTGGACAGATCAGGAAAATGATTGACAAAATGTATGTTTCATACAAAGTTATGTGTATGAAAGGTAAAGCAGAAGTTGAAGCCTGTAAATCCATAATTCAATGTTTTACTGGAACACTGAGAAAATGGTGGGAAGTTATCTCATATCCAATAATGATTGCTAAAATGGAGGCAGAAATTCTAAGAGATGAACAAGGAGATGTGGTATATCATTTGATGGAACTCCCCATAATAATATGATAGGAGCCCTTACCACAACAATCCTTGAACATTGGTGTGGAACTGAATCTGAATTAGCAGACAAACATGAACTAATCCTTATGAACATGAAATGTAGAAAGATGTCAGAATATGAAGAATTTCATAAGGATTGGACTCAGAGAATCTTTGAGGTGCAAGATAGTCAAAACCTTTTATGGAAACAAGTTTACTTAGCTGCTATACCCAGTAAATTTTTAGAGTACCTAAAAATGCAAGAAGTTTTTAAGCTTCCATATGAGATGTATACATGGGGATAAATCTATTCTCTCATTACCAAAGATTTGGTAGGGTTGTGTGTAAATATGAAAGTTCACAATTCTGTAAATAAATTATCTCACTTGCCTGATAGAAAATCTATATGTGAGAAGTATGGTCTATATATTTCAAACCCTGTAAAAAGGAAAATAAAAAAGTAGAAAGAGTTCAAAGAAAAGAAAAGATACAGGTACAAACCCAAGACACATTATTATGAGCCTAAAGATATCAAACTAAAAACTCATGCCCATCATGCCAGGCAGCAAATCCAATGTTGGATATGTGGCAAAACTGGACACATTGCACATAATTTTCCAGAAAATAAAGCATCAAGAATGTCAAAAGGAAAACATTCTGAACAAAAGGCTAAAGAAGCTCAGGCTAATAAACAATTATCTCTGAGAACACATTGCAATAGATGCCGGTCAAATAATCATGAAACAAACCAATGCCCACCCAATCCCTTTCCAAAGAGAGAAGAAGTGCATATGTTGCAACAAGGTTGTTGTTCAGAATCCACTAGTACCTCTGAGTTTGAATATAGCTCAGAAGAAGAAGAATAAGTCTTGATGAATCAAAATTGCAAATGTAAAATTCCAAACTTCTGCTCTTGTGAAGATAGTTCAAATAATTCTGAGTATGATTCTGAACTAGAAATTAATCTTCACCAAAAGATAAAATCTGCATGTTCAGCAATGTTGGAGATCAAGAGGCACAAATGCTAGCACAGATTAAGTCCCTACCAGAAGGAGATATGAAGAATTCCCTTCTGGAAACATTTTTGAAATCAATCAAAATAGAACAAAGGTCAAGGTATGTTGAATCTTCAAAAAGAGAACCTTTGTTTTTAGAAGCTTCCTTTGATAGAAATACAAAGACTTTTATTAAATATAATAAGGAAGAAAAGTTACAGCATACATCAGTGATTGATCTAGCTAGAGAAATGATTCTTTTGAGAAAGGAAGTTACTGATTTGAAAGAAAAATTAAAGAAATTAGAAGAAGAATATGAAGACAGCTACAAAGTAGACTCTTGGGCCAGGCAAGAAATCAAAGATATCAGGGATCGGTTAGATCCAGACCACCTCCTCTAGAGGATGTACCTCATGGATGATTTTAAGGATGGAAATTTATCTTAAAATGTAGAAACCTTGGCGAATCTTACTAATCCTTCATATGCCAACTATAAATGTTTGGCGATAGTTTCATAAAAATATTCAAGTTTCTAAGGATTTTATATAGTTTTTATAATTTTTTGCCGATTTTTAAGGTAAAATAATTGTATCCTATAGAATTTGGGCGAATCATTTTTAAAATAATGAATCTTTTTTTTGGAAAAACCATGGAAAATTAGCCCATGAGCGAAATTTAGCCCCTAAAATCATCCTTGATGTACCTTTCGAAAAGCCAAAAACTATAGCTCAACTCCAAGGGTTAGCAGCAATGAAAATCTTGCCCGTTAGATTTCAGAAATATCAGGTGAAGATAAAATTAGAAATAAATTCTGAAATCTTTTGTTTGAATGCACTATTGGATACAGGATCAGATATGAATTTAGTGCATAAATATTTAATTCCCCACAAATACTGGTTTCCTAGCAGTTATTCTGCTATAGGTCTGGGGAATGTTTCTACAGAAATGGATTTTGAAATTCCCAAAGGAATTTTATTGTTTGATGAATATGCATTGGGAATGAAATTTTTATCATCTGAATTACTAGTTGACTCCATTCTAGGAAGTCCTTTCCTATCTGCAGTAGAGCCACATGGCTCATCTCAAACTCCCAGCGGTGATCCTGGATATTTTATCACTTTACCAAGTATAAATGGCCACCCGCCAAAAAGGAAGACCTTAGCTTTTATCTCAAAATCACATGCCCAAATTGCATATTGTTCAAAAGGCATGGTGATTAACAATACTTGGGATGATTATAGAAATACTCTTGCACAAAATATCTAGATGATCATACAGCATGGGATGTATATTGTGAAAATTGGGTACCAAAATGGCAGTTAAGATGGTCTGAAGGGGTAGAGTTTGGATTACCAGGTTTCTCTACAAATACCAACATTCATGTCATTCCACCTCAACATGTGATAGGACAAATGCACCAGGCATCTACTATTGCATCCAGACAAAAGTTGGTTGAAATGGGAGATTTAACCAGAATCAGAACTGCTAACAGAATTTGGTTCTGTCAGACAACACAGAGATGGAACCAAACTCTGGCATGGAACTTTTTCCAAATTAATAGAATGAGAGATATACAGTCATGGCCATAACAAGATCCTCATCAGCAAATGTTTCAAATAAATTATTTCCAGTATAAAGCAATGTGGGATCATGTTTGCTTATGGACTGACATATATAGATATTACTATTGTATGATTAAATTTTTTGATCAGTTTTCATCATTTCCAAAACCTGACTGGCTTATAGATTGATGGAAAAAGTTTGGTTTGAATCCCAGTGCTATTCATCTGGATGTTATTGACACTACCAGAATGTTTTTATTTCCTCACAGACATTTTCCAAACACTGTATACAATCTGGAACAATTTTCGGAAAATGACTATAAAATGCTTTTTATCAGAGAAAAGCATCCTTGGGTCATCAGAACAAGATATGTCCTACAACGGGATGAAGATCATGATGGAGATCCTGAAATGTACCGAGAAATCTACACTCAACATTGGGATCCAGATCGCTTTCGACATTTTCATGACCAGCCAGTAGAATAATGATTCATAAAGTCTTATTGGCCGACAGTGGTGTCAGTCGGTTTCCATTGGTTGACGATACCAACCGCCACAGTGTACTTCAAGTCTAATTGGCCGACAATGGTGCCAATCGGGTTTAGTGGGTTGACGTGACCAATATCCACTTTGTAATAAAATAATGAGTATCTTGGAAACTTGGAGCACTTCTCCAACTTTTGGCATGGTTTGACCCGCATTTCCAAGATTCCTCTTACGTATCGTCTTTAGTGTGAATACTGGTCAAGGAATCTTGCACGACTACCTCGCCAGATCTAAAGTAAGATTTACTTTTCTTAGTGGAGAATAAAGTTATGATTTGGTCGAAAGAATCTTGCATGATTTCTACTGCCAAATCTCTAGAAGCAGATTTAGTGGAAGACATGTAGGGTCCAAAGTCTTTTCGAGTCTCATCGGTGAAATGATTCCCTTCTCCACAGATTTGTATATAAGGAGATGAGGAGTTCATTTTTAAGAGACGAGTTTTTAGAAGTCAGTCAGTCTGTAAGTTGTCCAAGTCTTTCTAAAGCTCCCTTCTGTTTGAGCTTTTGAGTCATTCTGTGTGTATGCAAGTTTGCATAAGTCTGTAAGTGTGCGAGGGAGTAAGAGCATCCTGCTCATATTGTGTACCCTGACTTTATAGCTTCGGCTCTCTGTGTTTAATATAAAAGACTTCCGCCAGCATATATGAATTTTGAATTTGTGTCTCTATTGTGCATCTGTTAAATACTCTCGTTTCTATTTGCCTACTATTGCAATCTGTGTGCCTTGAAAGATTATGGTAGTCGAGGTTCTCTCAAGTAAAAGATAAAGCTCTGGAGGAAAGTTGTGCCAAGGTTCTCTTAGGTCTTGGAGCACTTGTGTAAGTCCCGCTAGGAAGGTGGCCGCTAAGGGCAGTTTATGGTGTTGGGTTGTTCGAAGGTTCGCTAGGAGTTTTCTTTAGGAGCATATAAGGTTCAACTTGGGGTTCGCTAGGATAACTAGATTGGTACTGCAGAGAGTAGCAAGACGTAGAAGGTCAAGTAGCAGAAGAAAGACAGACGCACGAGACAGATTCATCTTCAAGCTTCATTCTTCGTCGGAGGAAGCCTCTAAGTCAACCTAGCCATTAATTTTTAGAGATCCCACATTTTCCTTTATAGTGAGATTTGCTTTCTCATCGGCCTCCTTTTTGTTGTGTCTTAAGACATGGAAAGGGTTGATGCTTGAGAAGGCTTGTGTCTCAATTTGGATACGTTGAAATATTGCTTTGAGATGGTCATTATAGGGTTGTGTTCTCATTATGACATGATTGATAGTGAATTTAGAGTGTCCAATTATGTATAGAGAGTGTATTCCCCCAACCTTGGCTAGAGTGAGGTCCTGGAGCAATGCATATGCTTCAACCTAATTATTTATGGAAAACCCTATATTCTAGCAGAAAGAGAGCTCTTTGTTTCTTCTTAGGATTAGGATAACCCCTCGTGCTCCTACCACTCTCTTTGGCATACAAATATCTACTAACAAAAATCAATAGTGATATTAAGAAATAAAATTTTTGAAGAAAACATATTTCTTAGTTTCATCTTATATAGAACTGCACAAATCTTTGAGGAAAAATATTTTCGATGGGGGATACTATATTATAATATGAATGGGGGTATTTAAGGGTAAGTAATACTAAATCAACATGGTAGTGGAGCAATATGAATAATTTGTGAGAACGTACATATAAACAGGATAATCATCATTTTGCAAATTGTATTATAATTATTGTATATGGATGTATTTCCAAGGTTATTTGGGAGGTTTTCTCTTAATATTTAGATTTATTGTGTAGTTCATCATATATTTTGGGGGATTTATGCTCAATGTTTACACTTTTAGTATAGTAGGTTTATGATTTTTTATTAGCTATTTAACTAATAAATTATAGGATGAGATCCTAAATTATAAATATATGACAATTGGAAAATGAAAAAAAAAATAAATGAGAGTGGGAATTTAGGTTGTTCAAGACAAATAACTAATGTATAAAATAAGAAAAGAATTCTAATATAGAGATCAATTATCTTAGAGGAATACTAAAATCCAATGTAAAAAATGTTTGGAGCATCAAAACCAATACACATATTTAGAAGTCATCCATTAGTTAATAATCAACCCAAAAGAATAATATTTAGAAGTCATCCTTCTCGGAAAAATAAACCAAATCAAAATGAAAGAGATGGAATTTTATGTAGAAACTAATAACAACATTAATTAGAAATAAGTAAATCAACAAATGGGAATTTTGATTGAGGAATCCACTCCTACCTCAAGGGATAAGGTAGAAGATAATAGATAAAAGGCTTTTCTCCTCAAGGGATGTAGTTGTATCGGAAGCCTCTCTAGGTGGAACAAAAAGGCTTCATGGAATTGATATCTATGATTCACATAAGGTAATGGTTCCATCTATGAATCATGGTCTTCAACCTAACCATGAGCCTTGGTCTTCAACCTTTGATCTCACCATTAGATGGTGTGGCTTCTTTAGTGGAGTGGCACAAAGTCAAAAATGAAAAGGGGAAAAGGGGGAAAATTGAAGATTACTTCTTAAAGAGCCATATATGACATGTACATTAATTGTGTAATCTTAATCTTATAAGTGCAGTGCAATACATTGTACTCCTGTAAGTATCATATACATCTACTCTTTATTTTCTTTATCATTCTTTAAGCATATGAATGATGTGATTTCTTTATATAATAAAATAGAAATTACTATTATTTATTATTTTTTCCTTTCAAAAAAAAAATTGTTAATTAATGAATCATATTTATCTAGTATAAATTTGATAAAATTATACAATTCACAATTAAATATTTTAAACAAATTTTAAACACTTTCCATTAATTTTAATAAAATAAAAAACAAAATAAAATCCAAGTACAACAATACCTATTTGAAACCATGTTTTGTTCATGACATGGCATTATTTGGTGTTATTTTTTAACAAAATTAACCATACCTACTTAAACCAGCCTAAAGAACCATGTGTTGTTCATGGCATGACATTATTTGGTGTTATTTTTCTACAAAATTCCATGCACTAGATTCATTCTTTTTTTAAGTAGTCATTACTCCCTGCCTGACGGCCCAGGGACTCTAGCATTCGGTTACGTAGTCAAACTAAGCTGACTCTTACATTAATTGCCACAAATTTACCATGATATCTAAAGTTTAGTTGAAATTTTATTTTTAATTGAATTTATTATGAAAATAAATTATTTTATTTATTTATTAAATTTTGTAAATCTAATTTCTAATTCATTCTCATCTTTTATTTGACTTAATTACCCTGGTATATGGGATTTTTTTTTTAATTTTTGAAATTAAAAATTAATTTAAAAATAAAATAAAATTTGATTAGCTATTTTGGCTAACAAGCAGCCGGTGGCACAAGGAAGAATACAACAGTCATGTTAAAAAAAATAATGGTGCACTTGAGGTTATTACCATGCTGCATTTGGCAATATCAATCAATGCATGTATCGTGGCGATCTGCATGTACACTGGAGCCTATTGATTAAACTATACCTGGAGCCTATTGATTATACACTGGTGTTGAAGAATAAATAGATCTGGTATTAAGATTAGTTATGTAGAATGTTGTGTTCTTCTGAATAGATCTACTGTTGTGATACATGGAATTCCCCTTTTGTTGTTGTGTTCACATTACTTTCATTTTCTCCAATGTTTTTTTATAATAGAAATGTTGCTCTCTATATGGGTTTATGTCTGGAGTATAGAATGCACATGGAGCCCGTTGTCTAGTTCTGATATTTTTAGTATGTGTTTTTTGTAGGTGCTACTGTGGCTGTTGAGTGCAAGGATCGTGCTGCTAAGAGGTTGTTCTATAATGAACAAAGCACCGACAACAATGGGATTTTCAATATCGATGTTCAGGGTGAACACGAGGACGATGCCTGTGAGGCATTTACAGTGAGCTGCCCCACCTCATGCAACATTCCAACAGACAACAGTCGTGGTCAGTTTTCCTAACCCACAACAATGGTATTAATTCAGAAGAAAGAAAGACTGGGCCTTTTGCCTACAGATCTACCACAACCCACTCTGCTTGTCAGGCTGTGATGGAAGAATATAATATATATGGGGACTCTGACTAGGTTGTTATGTTCTCCTTATGAATTTGTGTATGTTTCTGGGTTTTTCATGGTTTCTCTCTGTTCTGGCTTTCAGGCTGAGTCACTCTACTGCTTTTCTCATGGGTTCTCATGCCAGAGAATCTGTGCTACCAGTGAATATAGATATAAAAGGATCTAGCATTCAGTTGGACTATTTATGTATTGTGATGGTATTCATGAATACCTGGATTTGTTTGTGGTGAAGACTGCAATAATTTGGAATAATTCAGTTTCATATTTTATATTTGTTGCATTGTCTTTGACAGAAAATGTGAAACTTACAACTTTGTTTGAATTAGTTACATCTTGAATTTTCTATGGTATAATAAATACTTTATGAGATGGATATGTACAGTATGCATTTCTATTTATTACTTTGCAAGTTACAGATAAGCTCCATGGGCATTCAACTTCCTCGAATTGCATCTAATGGTGTTTTATCTTCCCATATCGCTTATATGTAAATCTATGCAATTTTGGTCACTGTCACATATATAAGTGAATGATGTTAGAAAGAAGTTGAACGGTGTTCAATGTGTAGAGAACACTTATGCCTGATTATATTGCTCATAAGTAGAGATGAAAATCCTTTTCTACTGTGACTGTACTTTGTAATTTACCTATGCCCTGGTGATTTCCTAGGATTAACTGTAAATATTGTCTAGCTAATTGGTAGGGTAGAAGTCACATTTGTTACATTGGGTATTGAGCTCTGTAAGAAGAATTATTTGTGAAACGATGGCCTTTTATTGTTTGCAAGAAAAGGACAACCCTCAAGCTAAAACCAAGCAGCGGGCTAAGCATGACACACTGCGACCATCTATACGTCCTCACCGTCCTTATGTTAGCAGAGCCCTCCGTCCTTTCCTAAGAATTTGTAATCTATGTACCCATTCTCTTTTTCAAAAGAAATTGTTCCCATCCTTCCTTTCTACCTTAAGATTCAGTGGCATATGAAACTAAAGGCACGAAGTGGGGGTGAGTTGGGGGCTCAAGAATCAAATCCTTCAAATCCTAAAGATGAGGAACAAACTCGCCTGGGTAAGACAACGGATTGGGAATGGAAGTTATTGTACAACTACCTTATATTGATCGTATACGTGTTGGAGTTAATTCACACACATCTAGGATTTATTTTTCCTAAGGTTTTTCCTTGTTTATTAGTCATAATTAGTCATTATTGAGTCTCCTATATTTTAGGGGACAATATTCTACCTGGAGAATATTCTCTTCCAGTTGACACTTCAGTTTGACTAGTTGAGTTGAGTTTAGATGCTACATTGGTTTTGTCACCATGCAATATTGGGATCATCACCATGATAATTCGACCTTTCCTTGGTATCATCACCAGAGTGGCACAATAGCCTTGATTCCCTGAGTTAACTCATCACTACTCTATGTTCAGTGAGTTAAATGAAGACTAGTTGACTAGTTAACTCAACTAGGTGGCAGTTCACTACTGTAACTACCTGAGAGACTAGACTAGGTGGCAGTTCACTCCTGTAACTGTTGATGTGTGTCCAGATAACTCTAGACCACCACTATGGTGCATTGGTTCACCTCCAGTGCACACTCATTGAGCTATACAGAGTATATCATGTGTAAACTATTCATTATTCATAACGGTTAATGAGAATTCTTCCATTCTTTCTCTTCTTCTTCTTCTTTCTCCAATTCTCTCTGCAAATGTGTGTATTATTGTTTAGATAGATATATTTTGTGCAGGTTCAACACATTTACATGGTATCAGAGCCGACGTACTTCTAAGAAAAAGCTACACCAAAAAAATTTCCAGGTCTAAAAGATTGAAGACAACGGAAAGATGGAATTCCAAAAAGAATTCATTCTTACACCTTACAACTATTTTGCATGGAAGGGGAAAATATCCATACATATCGAAACCATAGGGTTGTACAGGTTAACCTTGAATATAGATACAGAACCGACATCATCCATAGAAAAATCTAAGTACTTAAATCGCATGGATGAGGCACTCAGAACAATTTGCAGTCTTATTTCTCCCGATCTCCTTTTTTATATATCTTCCTGTAAGACTCCCAATGGAGCCTGGACCACCTTGGAAGGGATATTTAGAAAATAGAATGAGATGAGGGGATACATGCTAGAGGTGGAGCTTCTCACATTGGATCCAAAAAGCTTTTGACAATATCCAAGATTTCTTTACAAAATTCAAGGATTTACTATCGCAAATCAAATCTTACAGGGTTGATAAATCGAAGGAGGAGAAACAAACGGTTCTCACCATTCTTTCCAATATTGGTCCTGAATTCTCTGTATTCATATCTACATTCCATACTGTCAGATTCGCCTCTGAAGCCACCTAGAAGACGCCTTCTCTTGAGGACTTTATCGAATCCCTGACATAAGCGCAAACCAAGCTCATCAACATGGGCACAATCAAAGGCCCAAGGGTGCATGCACTCACTGTGCATGATGGAAGCCACAAATATCATAAATCTAAAGACAAATATAAACAGAAAGCTCATGCACATCCAAAGAATGAAGGGTACACAAAACCCTTCACCAATGCCTCCAGATCCAAAGGGGAAAACGAAAGAAAAGGGGAGAAATACACTTACTGTCACAAAGGATTCCATCCGGAATCTGCATGCATGAAAAAATAAATAGACTTGATGTCTCAAATACTTCAACAAAACAACCTTGGAGATCTCATTCCCAAGGGTGCAAAGAAGAAGAAAGCAGAAGATTCAAATTCCAAGAAAGACAATTCTAGCCATGCCTTGATTGCAATCAACTCCTCTCCTGATGCTTGGATTGTAGATTCAGGAGAATCACATCACATGGCTACCTCAGAAGTAGTCTATTCTTCATTGGATGTATGAAAAGGTCCTCCTATTCTGAGGGGGGACAACTCTTCTATCAAAGTCGCTGACAAAGGAAGGATTAAACTCACCAATGGAAGCTTCGAGAATAAGCTGCACGTTCCCAAAATTTATGTCAACCTTCTCTCCGTGTATCAGATGATGAATTTCAACACTGGAAAGAAATTCATATTCATACTAAATTCTGTGGACATCTATGACATGCAAAACAACTCCAGGGTTGCAACCGGTGAGATAAATCATCCGTCTAAATTGTATACATTTTCTAAATTCATTGAACCTGATTCTGCTTTACTACTTACTCATGCTAATGAAAGTAGTAGGATATGGCACAAAAGGTTTGGACATTTGAATTTCAGATATATGCAACAACTTAGCAAGAACAGATTAGTTGATGGTCTACTAGACATCCATTTCTCCAAGGGAGTATGTGAGGGATGTGTTCTCAGAAAACACCCTCAAGAGAAATTCGAAAAAGGAAAGTCTCAGCGAGCTTATGCACCTTTAGATCTGATCCACAGTGACCTTATGGGTCCTTTTCCGCATCCATCCATCAGAAAAGCGAGGTTTGTTCTCATTTTTTTTTGTGATTTCTCACATTTTACTTGGATCTACTTTTTCAGGCTAAAATCTGAGGTCTTTCAACACCTCAAAGATTTCAAAGCCTTGGTTGAGACACAGTACAGAAAGAAGATCAAAGTCCTCCGAACAGATAATGGGGGAGAGTATGTAAATCATGAGATCCATAATCTTTTCCATGAGGCAGGGAGCTAATTGTTGCACACTGTTCCCTATACTCTATAGCAAAATGGAGTTTTTGAGCGGAAAAACAGATCTCTAAAGGAGATGGCATCTTCCATGTTGCATGCAAAGTCACTACCACAGAAGCTATGGGCCGAAGCACTTAACTGTGCAACATACATCTAAAATAGATCTCATCATAGATCTGACAAGGATAAGACCCCCTACGAGGCTTAGAGCGGCCTCAAACTGGAAGTGACCCACTTTTGCATTTTTGGTTCACGTGCATGGGCTTGGATTCCCTCTGAAAAAGAGGAAGGAACTTGATCCATAAAGCACCGAGTGAATTTTTGTTGGATATCCCGACGATGTGAAGGGACATCGGCTTATTGATCTTTCCTCGAACTGGCTCATCATTGAGCATAGTGTCCAATTCGAGGAAAGTGTCTCGCATGTACCTCAGCAGCCACATGAAGACACCTTCACTCTCCCACCTGCCCGAGATGATGAGAATGCACATGTCGACTCTTATTCGGATGAGAGTTTTGATTCAGAGGAATCATATGATTCAGATTCAGAGTCGGTACAATCAGATGCAGAGTCATAGCATCCAGACGCAGTTTCAGAGCCAGAGCATAGGCCCAAGTGGGCACAAACTAATCTTCAAGCTACAAGGGATCTCGTTGGTGATCCAACTGATACTAAGAAGACTTGATTTGATTTCGAGGAGCCTCCTGTTGCACTCACTGCCACTGAACCATTTCCCTCCAGGCATATTTTCTTGGTTCAGTCTTCAGATCCACATTCTTATAATGAGGCTGTTGGAAATCCCTTTTGGGAATATGCCATGTAGGAGGAGTACAACTCCATCCTCGACAACCAGACTTGGGATCCGGTTCCCCTTCCTTCTCGGAGGAAACTTGTCAGATGCAAATGGGTCTACAAGACCAAGAGTGCAGTGGATGGACAGATCAACACATACAAAGCTAGGCTTGTCGCCAAAGGCTTTCAGCAGATTCATGGTATTGACTATGATGAGACCTTTTCTCCAATAGCGAAGATGGATTCCATATGATTGGCACTTTCCATTACAACAACCAAGGGATGGGAATTCCATCAAATGGACGTGAATAATGCATTTCTTCATGGTGATCTCTCTAAGGAGATCTACATGGAACAACCCAAGGATTTATGCAGGACTCATCTTTGGTCTGTCGACTGAAGAAGTCACTTTATGCCCTCAAGCAGGCTCCAAGGGCATGGTATGCCAAGATGGATTCCTACCTGTTGTCACAGAACTTTGTACGTTGTAAATCAGACCTGAATGTCTACATGCTCAGGACGACTATTTCACTTCTACTTTTAGTTCTGTACGTTGATGATTTGTTGATCACCGGGTGCTTGACTTCAGTGATTGTTGCAGTCAAGAGGATTCTATATGATAGGTTTTTGATGACGAACATGGGTCTTATACACTTATTCCTTGGACTCGAGATCAATCAAGATGCATCAGGCATCAAACTGTCTTAGGCCAAGTATGCACAAGATCTCCTTGAGAGATTTCACATGACAAACTGCAAGTCTGCTCCGACTCCTTTCCTATCAGGATTCAAACTTGAGGATGGTGGGGAGACTGGCGGGGAGACTCCACTGGTTGATAGCACACTATACAGACAACTAGTGGGGAGCTTGTTGTATCTCACACACTCCAGACCAGACCTCTCATATGCAGTTGGCACAGTTTCTAGGTTCATGCAGGAGCTGCATGAGCTACATTGAAAAGATACAAAGTGTATCCTTCGATACGTGAAGAGAACCATCACCTTTGGGATTCATTACGCAACAAACTCTACATTAGATCTCATCGGGTTTACTGATTCTGACTGGGCTGGTGATAGCATTGATCGCAATTCCACATCTGGTTACTCACTCAGTCTTGGTTTCGGGCCTATCTGTTTGTCGAGTAAGAAGCAAGATGCCATTACTCTATCTCCAGTCGAGGCAGAGTACATAGGGGTATTTAACATAACCATTTAGGCTATGTGGCTAAAATATTTTCTTACTGAGTTGGGCATTCAGTTTCATCAGTCGATCGTCATCTGGTGTGACAACCAGAGCACTCTAAAGTTCTGTAAAGATCCAGTTCAGAGGCAGCGGACGAAGCACATTGAGATCCACATACACTACATCCGAGACTTAGTACATGAGGGGATCCCTGACCTATAGTTCTATCCTTCAACAAAACAGACGATAGACATCTTCATGAAGACCTTCACTGAGCAGAAGTTTCATTCTCTATGAATTCGTCTTGGAGTGAAGGACATAGTTTCCTAGCAACTGTAGTTCCTCTTTTTACATACATTGTACCTTGATGGGGAGGTTTTCCCATGAAGTTTTCCCTCTTTCCTCACTTTATTTTCATTGTATCTTTTGTATTTGGGTACCTAACATGGCCTCGTTGCTGGGACCCATTCTTTATTTTCACCATAGTGATGTTCAGGGGGGGTGTTGGAGTTACTTCACACACACCTAGGATTTATTTTTCCTATGTTTTTTTCCTTTTTATTAGTCATAATTAGTCATTATCCAGACTCCTATATTTTAGGGGAGAATATTTCACTTGGAGAATATTCTCTTTCAGTTGACACTTCAGTTTGACTAGTTGAGTTGAGTTTAGATGTTGCATTGGTTTTGTCACCATGCAACATTGGGATCATCACCATGCTAATTCGACCTTGCCTTGGTATCATCACTAGAGTGGTGCATTAGTCTTGATTCCCTGAGTTAACTCCTCATTACTCTATGTTCAGTCAGTTAACTGAAGACTAGTCGACTAGTTAACTCAACTAGGTGGTAGTTCACTACCGTAACTGCCTCAGAGACTAGACTAGGTGGCAGTTCACTCCTGTAATTGTTGGTGTATGTCCAAATCACTCTAGACCACCACTATGGTGCACTGGTTCACCTCCAGTGTGCACTCATTGAGCTATACAGAGTATATCATGTGTAAACTATTCATTATTCATAACGGTTAATGAGAATTCTTCCATTCTTTCTCTCCTTCTTCTTCTTTCTCCAATTCTCTGTGAAAATGTGTGTATTATTGTTTAGCTAGATCTATTATGTGCAGGTTCAACACATTTACAACATGAACCCTTATGTTTGAACACCCTAGATAGCCTTTTTATTTGTCGGTTGCTTTTTAGATGCCTTAGTTTCCTATTGTATCCACAATAAAATACCCTCACATCATTCGAATGAGAACATCTTAGAAAGTATTTTCTTGGACAAGTTGTTAAAAAGATTACTTCAACACTAAGCAACACCAAGAAAACATACTGCTTGAATCTCATGATCATACCAAAACAGACCGCCTGGATCTCCTCATATAGATTCATTGCATCCCTCCTAGATCTCCTGGTCATATAGCTTGGATCTCCTAATCTGGATTCATTGCATCCAACCTGGATCCCCTAATCTGGATCCATTGCATGGCATTGAACCGAATTATTTTCGGCACGAAATGAGAGTAGAGATATAATAAAGAAATGAATAGAGATATCGTAGATATTCAATAATATAACAGAAATGTATCATAGATGTAACCATAAACACAGATATATAGTAATACACGATTTCTATTAATGAAAGAAATGTATAGAGACTATAAAAATATAGAGTGAAAGACTTGCTAGAATGGTGGCAGCTTATCTTTGAAAAGAGATGTGATGGCTACTCGCATTCGCAAGAAGATGATTACAATGAGGCTCTGAAGGCCTTTTTACAATAAGAATGAATGCCAAAAACCCTGGACATCCAAAAACCTAACCCTAGGAGATGAAGTGCCAAAAGTCATCTGGGCCTCATTTGGGTAAGTGAGTACATCAACTTCTCGGGGTCGTAACTTTTGCATACGATCTCCATTTTAGGCGTGTGATAGCTCGTTCGAAAGGTATCATCGAGGAGATTCATTTTGGGGCCTAAATTATGCCTTCAAATATCATTGAGAACCTCTATCTCAAAAAACCTTCATTTGGGCCCTCAAAATGGCCCTAGAAGTTAAAAATTGTTAAAAATAGTAAATCGCCAAAATTATCAAAAACCTGTTTTGAGCCCACTGGAAAAGGTGGGTGGCCACCGATATCCACCTGGATCAGGCATAATTCCTTGATCTATTAAAAAACATCTCATATTTTCAAAAACATCTCAGATTTTGCACCATTTGCATCTAGCATTAAGTCATTGTGCCTATTTCAACAACTGGACATATGAATTAAGTAGGGACTAGCTACTTTGCAGTTATTTCCCTTATTTTTATACTATTTCTCTCGTTTTCTAAGCAGTTATTTCCCTTGTTTTTATATCATTTCTCTCTCGCTTCCTTTTAAATCCAAATATTATCAAAATAATCTTTATCAAAATATTTTGTAATTTAATTTTTAAAATAATTTAATAAAAAATACAAATAAATATTTATTTTTCAAAAAAAATTATTTTTGAAAATAAATATTTACTATCCCTAAATTAAAACATTTGAAACCAAATTAAAACCTTTAAAACCAAATCATAACTAATAAAAATGAATATTTATTTAAAATAATCTAAAACCAAATCATAACTATTAATAATATTTGTTTAAAATAATTTATAATAAAAAGAAATAAAAACAACTTTCTAAATAAAAACAACTTTCTACATGGTGGATCGTCCATCTTGCTTTCTCTTGTTTTGTTTTGTTTCTATTATCATTGTTTCAAAGGTATCATTTAAATCCATTAATCCACCCATCATTTTAGGGACATTTTGAAGTTAACATGTTTGAAATGAGTGCATTGTTTCATAGATATCATTTAAATTCATTAATTCACTCATCATTTTAGGGACATTTGGAAGTTAACATGTTTGAAATGAGTACATTGTTTCATAGATATCATTTAAATTCATTAATCTACTTATCATTTTAGGGACATTTTGAAATTAACATGTTTGAAATGAGTGCATTGTTTCATAGATATCATTTAAATTCATTAATTCACTCATCATTTTAGGACATTTTGAAATTAACATGTTTGAAATGAGTGCAAAGGTTTAAAAAAGGTTTATATTTAAAGAGAAAAAATCAAATAACTAAGTATAGAGAATATTGAAAATAAAATAATATTAATAGCTTTAATAATGTTTTGATCTTCTATTTGTTGTTTTTTAATCATATTCTTTACTAAAACCTACTTTTGTCTATGTTTTTATCATTTTATTATTACTATTTTATTATTTATTATCAAAAAAATCTTGATTATTTTATTATTAATCTTTCTTCTTAATAATTTCAAAAACTCATTAATGTTATTTTATTCTCAATATTCTTTATATCTTATTCTTTATATCTTATTATTTGATCTTTGATCTCAAAGGTCATTTTACTTTTTTATTAATAATAATAGTTAAGCTCAAATATTAATTTCTCCTAAATCTTTTCCTCAAAGTTCACATCCCAATTTCTCTAAATGTAAAACCTACATTCTCTTTGAATAGTAGATTTGAACATGATGGATGTCTCTCATAATTCATTTTTGAAATTAAAAAATTAAGAAAATACTTTTCTTTTAAAATTAAAAAATTAGGAAACAGCCTAAAAGTCTTCTTTCAAAGCCATTTGGGATGGAAATTTAAGTTATTGGTTTTTTACACACATAATTTGTACAATTAAGAATAATCTCCCTTAAATTGTAAATCAAAATTTAAACATTTATTTTATTCTTACCCTTTGGTACAAACTCTTTTTTTAATGAAATTGAATTTTATAATTTTTTTTTTTAATGAAACTGAAGCTTTAAGAGCATTCTCTAAGAAAATAAGCATAATATAAAAAAATTAGAGAATAAGCATAATAAAAAAAAATTAGAAAAAAATAAAAATTAGTTACAAGTCTCTGGATTCTCTTACTGCTCTCATACTCAAAATTACATATATATTTTTAATAATATTTCCAAAAACTTTATAAAAACTGGTTCGAAATTTCTGAATTCGCTGAAAATTAAATATATCTTTTTATAATATGTCTATATAATCTGAATACATATAATTTTTAGAAATTATCAGACCAAAAATACAACTGTATAAAGCATTAAAGATAAACACACTGAGACCTCCTGTACTCCCAATGACGTTTAACAATCCCATGACATGTAACAAGTAAAATTATAATCCAAACATCTTCTCATTCTCTTTTCTTCACAATCTAGCACTGAACACAAGGCGGATTATGGGTGGAGACGATGCAGGGAGCTTCAGCTAAAATTGCTGGATTTATACCAATTATACGAAACTTTGGTAGAATATCGCTCTTATTCTCTCAAACGTAGATGCCGATATCCATAATAATAATAACGTAATGGACACAGTAGTAATATGGAAAGACTGAAAACGGTCCTTCAAATTTTCGTTGCTCTCACTTCCACTCTCCCCGCTACATTTTATTGTGGCTTGGATCGCAGCTCCTCCCTCCAACTCCTTCAGTCCAAGGTCCATCCCGCCGCCCCACCGCCACTGTTTCCTCTCTTCCTCTTGTGCGCCATGTGACCTAGGGCCGATCCGTTCTCTGAAGTGGAAGCGAATGTTAGGGGGAAGTTAAGCAGAGCCCTAGCTCCACGGAATCTGTACGCGGTGCGGTCATATGCGAGAGCGGCCTCTTCGGCGGTGTTGAAAGTGCCCAGCCAAAGTCGAGAGCCCTTCTTTGTGGGATCTCTAATTTCAGCTGCGAATTTTCCCCACGGCCGCTGCCTCACTCCTCTGTAATGTCTGGCACTTATCTGCCTCATCTTTACATTCTCCTGCTCCTGTGGCTTTACTTTAAACACCTCTGCTCTTTTTATAACTGAGCATACTGATGAAGAAGAAGAAGAATTTTCTTCTGTAAATCCATTCTCATTGTGTTGTGATGTCAATCTGCTGCTGCTATCTTGGCATGAGCCCTTGGTGGCGGTGGCATTGATCTGGATATCAGCAACATGATCATCAATATTAATATAAACGCCGCTCCCAATGGCGGCGGGGGAGAAGGACAACGGTGAGTTTCCTTCAACATCAGTATCTATATTATCCTCCACTTCCAGCAAATGGTGACGAATCAGCTCCAACATATTCCTGTTCATGTTCATGCTGCTGCGCACTCCTCCTGCAACGTTCGTCCGGTTCTCTGGCGAATCACAATAACACTCTCATTCAGATCGATTGGTTTCGATATCCTGGCTGTTAGGCACATATTTTCAATACAATGGGCGGCGGTGGTGAAATAATATCGGGCAATTTAGTCTTATGAAAGGCACTTCCATTAAACATTCTGTAATAAAAAAATGCAGGCGTTTGTTAAACGTTTTGATTTTTGGTTTTTTTGGGTAGGAATTGGCTGGAATTCGGTGATCTAAATTTAGATAAAATTTTTATTTTTTTGTTGTTTAAATTTTTTTTGAATGTATAAATAGATTCAGTGTGTTGAAAAACTTTGGATCACTTATATTATACAAATTTAACCACTCAAATCTGCATATCCAACCATTTATCATCAAAATTCGGAAAAAGTGACCAAAAAACCCCAAAAAATAAAACATTTGAACTATTAAAAAATACAGCATAATTCATTCAATTCCAGGCGAGGAATGGACTCTGAAGTCTTCATATGTCATAATCGTTTCTTAACTACTCACGCACTCACAATTTTCCAACACACTGTAGCCCAGGGTCAACCCACGCCATTGAGTAAGTCAACCCTTTCCGTACCATGGTGACCGGATGGATAAGTAGACCCCACGCTTTACCATGGCGGGTTTGTCGGGTTTGAATATGGCTTTGACAGCGATTGGTTGTCAAAGCCACATTTTCAGCCAGTAACATGGTCTCAAACTTTCTCGATGTCAGTTAATAAATATAAAAAAATTTAGAAATCAAAAATACAAACATAATTTATTCAATTCAATGTTATATACGTCATTTTCTTCTTAGATCTGGTAGGGAAATGCAACGCCATTTACTTGAAAAGGGTGGAAAAACAACTCATTCGAAACAATGGTCAAATTTGAATGGAATTATTATCAACTCTTTTTTTTTTTGTTTTTTAATGGCATGCAAGACTTTTATGCACATAGAGTTTTCATCAAAACCAAAAATATTGATACTGATCAAGTTGAAACTTATAAAGTCTCGGTGGAATTATGTGTGAAGGCCTTACTTTAACTTCTATATTTTAAATATTTGAGAGTTAGTAAAATAATGTAAGGTTTTACATTATTTAGTCAAAGTCAAAAGTAAAAAATGTATAAGGTTATGTTTTAATAAAGTTTATTAAGGGTAATTATTAAATTTAAAAGAGTCATCTTTATTAAATCAAGTTTATTAGGGGTTGATACTTATTAATAATGATGTCACAATCCAATAAGAGATTTGAATGAATTTTACGATCCTTCGTTTCTTGAGGGTGTGTCACATCGTGATGGTTCTCACTTGGTTGCTTGGCACATCAAAAATACTTCCCCTGGAATACACCTCTTCACCTAGAGCATACCCATACTTTGTTCTACGTGATCGACGAGTCACACTCCTACTGTAGTGCAACTCTTGCTTACTTAGACAATTACTGTTTTCAGATTTCTGTGGTGAGGGATTTCAATTTCATTTGCCGGAGAATCCACAGTTAGTGTCATTTTGTCATCGACGTTTCGAATCCAGATCGGGATTCATCAAATCGTCAATTTTGAGAGCTGGCTGATCTTCGTTATTAATAGTGTATATGCAGGACAGTCAGTAGGATAACTAGGTCGGCTAAATAAAACAATTTAATTATTAATAAGTTTTAAACGTAGGTTTGAATAGTGAGTAATATAAATGATTAAGGTTTATTAATAAATATAAATAATT
>JASDQU010305828.1:30091-42657 GCA_032191745.1 Picea mariana | reverse complement strand
AGTGATCAAGTTGAAACTTATAAAGTCTCGGTGGAATTATGTGTGAAGGCCTTACTTTAACTTCTATATTTTAAATATTTGAGAGTTAGTAAAATAATGTAAGGTTTTACATTATTTAGTCAAAGTCAAAAGTAAAAAATGTATAAGGTTATTTTTTAATAAAGTTTATTAAGGGTAATTATTAAATTTAAAAGGGTCATCTTTATTAAATCAGGTTTATTAGGGGTTGATATTTATTAATAATGATGTCACAATCTAATAAGAGATTTAATGAATTTTACGATCCTTCGTTTCTTGAGGGTGTGTCACATCATGATGGTTCTCACTTGGTTGCTTGGCACATCAAAAATACTTCCCTGGAATACACCTCTTCACCTAGAGCATACCCATACTCTGTTCTACGTGATCGACGAGTCACACTCCTACTGTAGTGCAACTCTTGCTTACTTAGACAATTGTTAACAGAGCTTAACACTTAGTCTTGTTTAAGCATGCATCCATGAACATGAGCATTGAAGAGAACATCCGCGGAACAAAAACAAAGACAAACATAGAAAAAGGTCAGGGGGCACAAACTGTGTCTGATACTCGACTAAGTCTGCGTTATTGCGAAATAATTACAATGAGCACTAATGGTTCGGTTTACAATAGGGCATAGTCAAATGATTCACCTCACCTCACCAAGACACTCAAGAACATATATGTTATCGTCACCGCAAGACTCTCTACCACAACCATCTTCGCAACTCCTTGTGACACACCTCAAACATGCCCACAACCATAGGCTTGTTGTCGTTTTTTTTTCGTAGACTTTCACCAAGCTAACACATATTTCGTTTCTGCCTCCTCTACAAACCTGGATTTTCAGACTTCCCCAAAACATCCAACTCTTAGCCACTTTTCTTCCATCTTGACAACTCTGTCTCAATTCGTTACCGCAGACTTGCCTCAAATTTAATCTCCTAATATCTTGTCAAAATATGCTATGCCTCCTCTTGGTGGTGCGCCCTTGCTCCTATAAGAGCTCCAAGAGTCACTTGTGCGAAACGATGCTTATCTTGGGGGTGTCATGCCCCTTTGCGAACCCACACTTAACCAAATCGTTGTGCCCTTCCGTGGCCCCAGTGCACCCATCCAAAGCCCATGCACCCATCAATTGTTTGTCTCTTGGACCGACGTGCCCCATCCTTGGGTACGCACCCTTTTCCTTGTGCACTCTTCATGTCGATCGTTCTGACTCCTCATGAGCGTGTCAATGGGGTCATCCAACCTCTTTGGCACACCCATGTTGCAATAGGCAGATGAGTCCACTTAGTAGGCATGCTCTCAAGTTTCCTCGCCCTTGCCCAAACGCAACCCAAGTCTTCGTCAATCGTTCTAAGGCAAGTAAGGTGTGTGCCCCCTTGGTGTCACATGTCACCATCATGCACCCAAGGTGCTCCTTCCCACACCCAAATGTCTTTGTTTTCCCAACTAACCACTCCCCTCCTTGTGCTCTTTGTCCATCTATTGTCGAATCTTCCCAAGGAGCGCACACACTTGGTGGGTGTCATGGGAGACCCTTACATCCTTCCCCCATTCCAAGTTGTTTTCATCTTTGGAAACTTTTGTCAACTTCCATGGCGTCTCTTCCCATCTTTGAATCTCATCACCACTCAACGACTATTGCTTCCTCAATTGTTGTTGTCAATGTAAACTACCCTTAGGAAGTTTCATGAATCTATGAAGTGTCATTTCCTTTTGACTTTTTTTTCTTCCACACTTTGCCCTGTATTCCCATGCTTCTGTGCATTGGATCCCCATGTGACTTTGGTTGATTTGGTAGCTAATCCTATCATCGTGCCTCTGTCTCAAGAACTCACATCTTCACATTCAAACATTCGTTTATGTCTGTAAGCTCGTCACATCCACAAATCTTTGTTTCCTCCAATCTATCAAGTCGCCCACTACATTCTCAACAATTTTCACTAAGGAACCTCCTCAAGGTGCCCCATTGGCCTCAATGCCTCTTGTCAAGATAGCAAGCCAACGTGTTATGTCTAGTTGGAAGGTGAAGGGCGATGGTTGGTTGGTCCATTTCCCTCATCTGCAATCCATTCCAATGCAATCCATGAAGTGTCACCATACTTCTGTGTCATGTCCATAAGTAATTCTACACTTTGTTGGCATGTTTTACAAGAAGAGTGTGCTTGTCATTGATGGAAAGAACAACGATGATGGAAAACATGAACAACATAAGCTCAGGAGGAGAAGCGAACAATATGCAGAGATCAAAGCTCATAAGGGAAAGCGTAGTACATAAACATGATCAGGATCAAAATCTCCACAGAATAAACCGGGGTCGTTGAGAATTTGAATACCCAAATACCCGATAGTCGTTGGATCACTTTTGAGTGGAAGGATAGGATAAGCTGAAATATCTAAGATCTCAATCATCCGAGTTTCTATCAGCCGTAAGATTGAATTAATGGAAGGATAGGATAAGCGGGGCAAAACGATTGAGAATTCGATCACCCGAATATTTGTTAGTCGTCAGATCAAATTAAGTGAAGGATAGGATAAATGGGACACAAGGTTTGAGAATTCGATTATCCGAATCTCCCTCAACCGTCGGATCAAATTAAGTGGAAGGATAGGATAAGAAAAGATGGAGAGCCATTGGATTTAATCCAAGGCAAAGATGCATCGCAGACAGATCGATTCGTTGATCCAAGATCTTGATCAAACGAACATCATTATGTCTCAGGCCTAAATTTATGAGGAGGTTACGCTCCAGAGAAATCACTTCAAGAATTTCCAGTTGAGATTAGAAATACCCAAAGCCCGGAGAGCTAAAATACATTCTCGACCGTCGGATCATCTGAAGTAGATCTCAGTCATCAGATCATCCGAAGAAGATCTGAAGCGTTAGATCGTTCGAAGTGAATCTGGGTCGTCTGATCCAGAGCATCGGTTTGATTTTTGAAATTCCCGAAGCCCGGAGACCCGAAAAGCCGAAATAAATTCTTGATCATCGAATCATTCGAAGTAGATATCAATCGTCATATCGTCTGAAGAAGATCTCAAGCGTCAAATCGTCCGAAGTAAATCTGGGTTGTCTAATCTAGAAAAGACGTGGCATAATCTTGCGGAATCTAGGTAAAGACCCGAAGTAAGCCTCGACCGTCTGATCCAAGAGGACACATGGCAGTAATCCGCATACTTCGAGGGGAAGTAAAGTTTGAGACTTGAGATTTCAGAAGTTCGGAGACCCGAAGCAGATCTCGACCCTTGATCGAGAAAGGAGCCACCGAATCATTGATCTGGTTGAAATATCAAATTTCCAAAGTAGAGGCAGAGTCGTCAATTGATAAGGATAGGTGTCCCCAGATCATCGACTCCAAAAGATTGGCATACAGAAGAAAGTAGGGTTTGAGATTTGAAATTGTCGAAGCCCGGATCATGAAATAAATCACAGTCGTTGATTTAGGAAGGTTAGATCTTATCTGTAGATCGTGAAAGAAAAATCTGAACCGTTTGTTCATGAGCACCGTCAAGATCATGAGATCGACGGTCTTGTCACATTGCGAGGATTGAATATGCACAAACTTTAAAAAGTTGAAGGCGGGCCGCAATCAAAACCACAATTTTGGAGAAAGGACATGTGGAGGCTCGAGGTAAATTGCGGGGAAAAATGTAGTTTGATTCAAACCACCTTTGGACATGCCCATAATCACATGGTCACATGAGATCATTGCCCAAGGTCATATTGAGAAATGGAGCTAGCACTCACTAGACCGAGATCGGGTAGTGCCTTTTGAATAGGCATTTGGTCACAACCATGGTCTCATCAGTGAAGGTTAAGGGAGGATCTAGCACATCGCTAGGCTCCACTTCAGATATCAGGACTTGGGAGAATCAAGTTGTCTCATACTAATATTCCCGAAGTTGCGAGTCAAGAAGTGCCTATTGCTTACGCGTATGGTCACCTCCGATGGTCACGTGAAGGAAGGGGCTTAGAAGCCAAAGACGCCATAATTGATTGTCTATAACTAACAGAGAAGACGAAAAGTTGCGACTATCAAAGAAGATGAAGAGTTGCGACTGTCAGAGAAGCCAAAGAATATTTGGATAATGACCACTGATGATGAACAGATACATCATAACCACCAAGGAAGACGAAGAGTTCGAATTATGATCAGGCAAAGGACTCGACGTGAGAAAGACATGCAAAACATAGAGCATAGAGTGATTTTTTTGATCGTTATGCATGTGGGTAGAAGGAGAAGCGGGGTAGTACCTAAAGTGGAGATCATAGGCGCAGTGTATAGAATGCAGAGGAAGCACATAGCATAAAATGTTGAAGAGAATTTTAACAGAGAAGTGTTGCGTGGAGGAAGAAAAAGAGCAGAGCACAGAAGAAGAAAGATGCAGAAGTAGAACAGAGCATAGAAGTTGAAGAAAGAACAGGAGACATGGAGCTGTAACAAACCATATCAGAGACAGAGCAAGTAAGTAAAGTTTTATATCTCAGGGTGGTAAGGTGGTGCTATGGAGTATTGTTGTCCTCAGAGTTTCAAGTGAGTGCTTGAACATAGGGAGTTGTAGCTTCCATCTGGTTGCAGCTAGAAAAAATAGGGTGGTAGGGTGGTGCAAGGGAGAACCATTGTTCTCTATTATATAGGTTGGTGCCTGTCTAAAAGTTGGTGCTTCCATCAAGTTAGTGTTGGAACACTCAGGGAGTTGGTGCTTCCTTCTAGTGGGTGCTAGAGAAATCATAGGGTTGGTGCTCTCTACAAGTTGCAGCTTGTTGAAGAAGAGGTTGTAGCCTCATTTTGAGTTGGTGCTCAAAGATAGATGATGTACAAAACATAAAAGATTGCCTATCATTCTAAGAAGAAGACGTTTTCTCCCTTTATGGGTTTCCTCATGAATATTTTCCTCTGTGTATATCGTATCTATCATTGATGTTTATTATTTATGTTGTTCATGATTTGCATAATCTTGATGATCACTTGGAGAACATTAATAATATTTCAATAGGTATAAAATCGATTAAGCACAGTAACAATTGATTCACCCCCCCCCCCTCCCCTCTTGGTTGTCTTAGTATTTCCAACAATTGGTATTAGAGCGGGTTAATTTTATCTAAGGGTAGATCCTAGAGCTTAAACATGACTAGCCACGAACGAACTTCAACCAATAAGGCTCCCCTGTTCAATGGAACAAACTTTACCTTCTGAAAAGTTAGGATGAGAACCTACATGATGGCTTTAGGTGCAGATGTCTGAGATGTGGTAGAGACTGGTTATGTGAAGCCAGTTGTAATAGATTCTAAGGATGACAAGCTAGAATTCATCTTCAACGCTAAGGATATGAATGTTATTCTGAGTGGGCTTGCAGAAGCAGAATTTGTAAAAGTTATGCACTTATAAAATGCCAAAGAAATGTGGGACAAAATCATCAGCAGTTATGAAGGTAATGAGAAGGTAAAGGATGCCAAGCTTCAAACCTACAGATTACAGTTTGAACAACTAAATATGAAAGAGGATTAAACTGTTGGGAAGTGATTTCTGAGAGTTGAAGAACTAGTAAATGTAATGAAAGTTCTTGGTGAAAAAATTGAGAAACCCTCTTTAGTTCAGAAAATTTTGAGATCTCTGCCAGATAGGTTCAACCCAAAGGTCTTTGCTATAGAAGAAATTAATGATCTAAAAGATATGCCTATTGGCCAACTCCTTGGAACTCTGACTTCTTATGAAATGAGGATAGGTAAATATAAACCCACCTCTAGAGAAGCATCATTTAAAGAAAATAAGAATGAGGATTCTGAGCCTAATGAAATTGAAGAAAAAATTGTGAGAAGACTAAAGAAAGGATCAGGTAAGTACCAAGGCAAGTTGCCCTTCAAATGTTTTAACTGTGGAAAGATAGGTCACTTTGCATCTAAGTGTCCACACAAGAAGAAGGACCAAAACGTTGAAGGTGAAGATAAGTACAAATCCAAGATATTTGGTAAAAAGAAAATCTTATGTGTAAACAATGATGACTCTTTAGGAGACACATATAGTGATTATTCTTGTGAAGATAAGGTTAATGACTTTATGCTTATGGAAAAAGAGGATTATGATAATTAAAGCACAAGAAGTGATGTTAATGATGAAGAAGCTATGGTTGACTTGGAAGGAGAACTAATCAGTGCCCTAGAAGAAATTCCTAGACTCAGATTTAAGAAGAAAAATAAAAAACAATTGTTGATACAGTTCGAGAGAGGTAGTAAAAACCCCGATGAAGACTTTGCCCTGCTAAAAGTGGAATTAGAAGAGGCATAGAAAATAGAGGACATTCTGAAACAACATTTATCAGAGAAGAAGGCAAGATGTGAATCCTTGGAAGAAGAGGTAGTAAAAACCAGAAAAGAGATGGAGATGTTTAAAGCATTGTATCTCCAAAATCTTCCAAGAATTAACGCATCAATAGAACTAAATGATATTCTGAGCAAACAAAGATCTCATTTTTTGAACACTGGTTTAGGCTATGTAAGTGGTTCAAGTAGTAAACAACCAAAAAGCAAAGAGCCAATAAAGATGATCAAGTTCCAAGTCAGCAGACAAACAGACCATGTGAATACTCTGCCACCAACATCTAATAACGACAAGATGATCCCTGATAAAAAACAAAGATATCAGAAGATGGAGCAATAAATTCCAAGAAGAAGGCCATCCTTCAAGTACCAAAATTACTTCCATGGTTACTCTTTTTACTGCTCTAATTTTGGTCATAAGATTGCAAATTGTCAAATTAAGTTTAGAGACATGCAACTGAGGAGATCAAGAAATAAACAATATTTGCAACATAGAACTAAACAACCAATGAGTAGAAAAAGTTGCACCAATCACTTTGACCTATTGAGAAATGAGCTCGAATGCTATAACTGTCATAACTTAGGCCACAAAGCTGCAAACCGCCATCTAAAGAATTACATAGAAGATCCAAGGATAAAACCCCTAACTAGAAATGCTAACACATGGAAAAAGAAAGATAGTGAAAAATGTGGTCTAGTACTTTCATCTCAAAAACAAAATGACCCCTGATATATAGACAATGGATGTTCCAAGCACATGAATGGAGACAAGGATAAGTTTCTGTCTATAAGTAAAAGCAAAACAAGAAATGTGACCTTTGGAAATGATGAACCAAGTAAAATCAAGGGTAAAGGGATGGTGAGTTTGAGAAATGGCAAAGGAAAAGCCTAGGATGTTCTGCTTGTAGATGGGTTGAAAAATAATTTTCTCAAAGTAAGTCAAATGTGTGACAGAGGATGTGAAGTGGTGTTCACTTCCAAAGATTGTAAGATAAAGTCTGTAAACTCAGGACAAGTGGTGGCTAAAGGCATAAGGACAGATAATAATGTATATGTGTTGAAAGAAGATAGAGAAGAGTGTCATCAAAGCAAACATAATGAAATCTAGTTATGGCATAAGAGACTTGGAAATCTAAACTTTGAACACTTAATTAAGCTAAAAAATCTTGAGGCAGTAAAATATCTTTCAAGAATATCAAAACCACAAGATTATGTGTGTAAACCCTACCAAGTAGGAAAGATAACCAGGACACAGTTTAAATCCAAGAGCTCTACTTAAACATAGAAACCACTCCAATTAGTTCATATGGATTTGTGTGGACCATCAAGACAGGAAGGCACAGGGAAGGAAAATTACTTCATGATGATCATTGATGATTACTCCAGGCTCACTTGGGTTGATTTTCTCAAAGAAAAAGATGAAGCATTTGAGAAATTTAAAATATTTAAGGCTTTAACTAAGAATCAAACAGGAAACAGGTTAAAGGCAGTAAGATCAAACAAAGGAGGAGAATTTATGTCGAGTGATTTTAAGGAATTCTGTGATAAACATGGGATCAAGAGAGAATACACAATCCCAGGAAATCCATAGCAAAATGGAGTAGTTGAGAGGCAAAATAGAATAGTTCAGCAAATGGCCAGGTCAATGATGAATGAGAAGAACATTGGTCAAACCTATTGGGTAGAATCTATATACACAACAGTCCATATTCTTAACAAATCCCACCTCAGACCACACAGTGATAAGAAACCTTATTAATTGTGGTATGGAAGACCTGCTTCAATCAAACACTTCAAAGTCTTTGGGAGTAAGTGGTACATAAAGAATAATAATGAAAACCTTGGAAAATATGATGACAGGGATGATGAAGGTATCTTCTTAGGGTATGTTACAAACAATAAAGGATACATATGCTATAATAAGAGGTGTCATAAATTGGTTGATTGTATTGACATAAAAGTTGATGAAGAAATCCCTTTACGAGATGTAAGCAGTGTTGAATCAACAACAGAGGATATAGTTGAAAATGAAGATGATCAGGTCCAAGAATCAGAAAGAGAAGACTTTGAGTCAGATGAAGATACAAATACTTAGGTAGACTCAAATCAACAGAGAACATCGAATCCTTCCTCCAGAATTACTCAAAAGAATCATCCTGCAAGTCAGATAATTGGTGAAAAATACAAAGGTGTAAAAAATAGGAGAAGGATAATCAAAGACATCGAGAAATCACATATAGCCCTCATATCCATGGTGGAACCCAATAACTTTAATGAAGCCAGTAAATATGTAATTTGGTTAAAATCAATGAATGAAGAACTTGATGAGATTGAGAAGAACAATACTTGGGAGCTTGTTCCTAGACCTGCAGATAAGAATGTAATTGGCTCCAAATGGGTGTTTAATAATAAAATGAATGAGAAAGGAAATATTGTAAGAAATAAGGCTATATTGGTCTGCAGAGGGTATGCTCAAATAAAAGGAATAGATTTTGATGAAACATTTGTGCCTGTAGAAAGATTAGAAGCTATTAGAATATTTCTTGCCTACGCTTGTCATAAGAAGTTTAAAGTCTATCAAATGGATGTCAAGTCATCTTTTCTAAATGGAGATCTAAAAGAAGAAGTCTATATGGAACAAATAAAAGGTTTCCAACTATCAAATAACCCTGACTTTGTCTGCAAGTTGAAGAAATCCTTATATGGGTTGAAACAAGCTCCTTGTGCCTGGTACTACAGATTGGATAAGTATCTTCAAGACAAAGGGTTCAATAGAGTAATAGTTGAAATAAATCTATATATCAAAATAGAGGATAATGATTTGATCATTGTGTTGGTCTATGTATATGACATCATCTTCGGAAGTAATAATGATTCATTGGTACAATCATTTGATTCTGCCATGTAGTCTAAATTTGAAATGTCTATGATAGGGGAACTCTTGTTTTTTCTTGGTCTGCAAATTACTAAAAGGTCTAAAGGAATATTTCTTTCTCGGGAGAAATATCTAAGAGAAATATTGAAAAGGTTTCAAATGGAAGATTCTACACCGGTGAGCACGCCTATGGTCACTAGATGCAAGCTAAGAAAGGATGATGACCCACCTGATGTTGATGAGAGTTCATATAGGTCTATGATAGGCAGCGTGTTGTACATCACAACATCTCGTCCAGACATAATGCATGTTGCTAGAATGGTAGGAACATATCAGCCTGCACCCAAACAGAGTCATTTGATAGCTATCAAAAGAATATTCAAATATCTGAAAGGAACGATGAACAATGGCCTATGATATCCTAGGAATCATAATTTTCAATTATCAGTCTATTCAGATGCTGATTGGGTTAACTGCATGGATGAAAGCAAAAGCACGAGCGGAGGTGAATTCTTCTTAATAGATTCTCTTGTAGCATGGTTGAGCAAGAATCAAGGTTCCATTTCCTTATCGACTACAGAAGCTTAATACATTGCAGCTACCACTTGCTGCCAATTCATTGTGATAATACTAGTGCAATAAGTGTGTCAAAGAATCTTGTATTTCACTCCAAGACCAAGCATATACTCATCAAGTATCACTTCTTGAGGGAATAGGTGACCAACACTATTGTTTCTTTGCATTATATTCCATCCAAAGATTAGATTGTTGATATATTCACTAAACCACTTGCAAAATCTCAGTTTGAGTATCTATGCCAGAAGTTGGGTGTGACCTCGTTATCAAGATAAATAATCTATCTGATCAGGGGGAGAGTGATCCTAGTATATCTGATCAGGGGGAGCACATATTCACTCTCTGGTTCCTTTGAAATTGATGTCAAAGGGGGAGAAAAAGTTGTTCTCTATATGCTACAGTTGAAGGTCTAAGCAGAATAGTGCAGCCTTTCAGGGTTGCCATCAATGCCAAAGGGGGAGATTGTTGGCATGTTTTATGGGAAGAGTGTGCTTTTCATTGATGGAAAGATAAACAACGATGATGGAAAACAAGAAAAACATAGGCTCAGGAGAATAAGCGAAAAATACACAGAGATCAAAGCCCATAAGGGAAAGCGTAGTACAGAAACGTGATCAAGATAAAAATCTCCACAGGACAAAGAAAGGCCGTTGAGAATTCGAATACCTGAATACCCAATAGTCATTGGATCACTTTTGAGTGGAAGGAAATGATAAGTTGAAAGATGTGAGATCTCAATCATCCGAGTTTCTGTCAGCTGTCAGATTGAATTAATGGAAGGATAGGATAAGTGGGGAAAAACGATTGAGAATTCTATCACCCGAATATCTGTCAGTCGTCGGATCAAATTAAGTGAAGGATAGGATAAATGGGGCACAAGGTTTGATAATTCGATTATCCGAATCTCCGTTAGTCATCAGATCGAATTAAGTGGAAGGATAGGATAAGAAAAGATGGAGAGCCATTGGATTTAATCTAAGGAAAATATGCATCGCGGACAGATCGAGCCGTTGATATAAGATCTTGATCAAATGAACATCATTATTTCTGGGCCTAAACTTATGAGGAGGTTACCCTCCGGAGAAATCACTTCAAGAATTTCTAGTTGAGATTTGAAATACCCGAAGTCCAGAGAGCCGAAATAAATTCTCAACCATCGGATCATCCGAAGTAGATCTTAGTCGGTAGATCATCCAAAGAAGATCTCAAGTTTCATATCGTCCAAAGTGAATCTAGGTCATCTAATCCAGAGCATCAGTTTGAGTTTTGAAATTCCCGAAGCCCGGAGACCCATAAAGCTGAAATAAATTCTTTATCATCGGATCATTCGAAGTAGATCTCAGTCGTCAGATCATATGAATAAGATCTCAAGCGTCAGATCATCTAAAGTAAATTTGGGCCATCTGATTCAGAAAAGACATGGCGTAATCCTGTGGACTCTGGGTAAGGACTCGAAGTAAGCCTCAACCATTGGATCCAAGAGGACATGTGGCAGTAATCTGTATACTTCGAGGGGAAGTAAAGTTTGAGACTTGAGATTTCAGAAGTTTGGAGACCTGAAGGAGATCTTGACCATTGATCGAGAAAGCAGATGCAAAACCGTTGATTTGGTTGAAAGATCAAATTACCGAAGTAGAGGCAGAGTTGTCGATTGAGAAGGATAGGTGTCCGTAGATCATCGACTCTAGAATATTGGCATACGAAAGAAAGAAAGGTTTGAGATTTGAAAATCCCAATGCCCGGATCACGAAATAAATCACAGCCATTGATTTAGGAAGGTTAGATCTAATCTGTAGATCATGAAAGAACAAATCTGAACCGTCCATTCATGAGCACCGTCAAGATCATGATATCGAAAATCCCATCACATTGCAAGGATTGAAGATGCGCGAACTTTAAAAAGTTGATGGCAGGACACAATTGAAACCACATTCTTTAGAAAGGACATGTGGAGGTTCAAGGTAAATTGTGGGGAAAAAAGTAGTTTGATTCAAGCCACCTTTGGACGTGCCCGCATTCACATGGTCACATGCGATCATCGCGTAAGGTCATATCAAGAAACGGAGCTAGCGCTCACTAGATCGAGATCGGGAAGCACCTTTTGAATAGGCGTTTGGTCATAGCCATGGTCACATCAACGAAGGTTAAGGGAGGAGCTAGCACATCGCTAGGCTCCACTTTGGATATCAGGAGTTGGGAGAATCGATTTGTCTCATACTAAGATTCCCAAAGTTGTGAGTCATGAAGCGCCTGTTGGTTAGGCATATGGTCACCACCGATGGTCACGTGAAGGAAGGGGCTTAGAAGCCAAAGAAGCCATAATTGACTAGTTGTAACTGACAGAGAAGACGAAGAGTTGCGATTGCCAGAGAAGACAAATAATATTTGGATAACGACCACTGATGATGAACAAATACAACATAACTGCCAGGGAAGACAAAGAGTTCGAATTATGATCAGGCAGAGGACTCAACGTGAGAAATACATGCAGAACAAAGATCATAGAGTTCAATTTTTTATCGTTATGCATGTGGGTAGGAGGAGAAGCGGGGTAGTACCTGAAGTGGAGATCAGAAGCCTAGTGTATAGAATGTAGAGGTAGCACAGAGCATACAAATTTGAAGAGAGGCTGAACAAAGAAGTGTTGCATGGAGGAAGAAAATGATTAGAGCATAGAAGCAGAAAGATGTAGAAGCGGAACAAAGCATAGAAGTTGAAGAAGGTAGAGGATACATGGAGCTGTAACAAACCATATCAAAGACAGAGCAAGTA
>JASDQU010305827.1:31776-68002 GCA_032191745.1 Picea mariana | reverse complement strand
TTAAGACTACAACCATACAAACAGATGTCCCTCAAGCAAGCCAAGAAGGATAATAAATGATCACCAAAGTACTATGGCCCTTATAAGGTATTGCAAAAGATTGGTACTATGGCATACAAATTGGAGCTGTCTGCGTCTTCACGAGTACACCCAGTTTTCCATGTTTCATGCTTAAAGAAGGTTATAGGCGACAAGATCCCAGTTCAAACTATATTGACAGAACTTGAAGAGGAAGGGAAAATCATATTGGAGCCTGAAGCCATCACTGACACAAGAATTCACCAACTGAGGAATAGATCCATTTCAGAGTATCTCATTAAATGGAGGAAACTACCGGCTCAAGATTCCACTTGGGAAGATGAGTCTTTTATACAGAAACATCCAGAGTTACTCAAGCATTGCGGACAACACTTGTATCAATGGGAGGGGCATGTTAAGCCCTAATATTGGCTCATTAACCCTTAATTGGGGCATATTAGATTAGTAATGTTATTTTATTTATGTCGACTTTAGGCCATTAGTTGTAATTATACCTCCTAGTCTCCTATATATACCAAGGAGACATTTTTCATTTTGAATCATCTGGTACTTGAACATTTAAGTGGGATAAAAGGAGGTTTCTCCCTTGAAGAGGCTTATTATATGAAATTACCTCTTTTTCAAGGCGTTGAGTACTTTTCCTGAAGTTTTTCTATGCTATATTGATGTTTGGTTCTTAACACATAAAAATTTGTTTCAATATTTTTTTTTTCATTTTGTTACAAAAATAATATCTTAATGAAAAAATATTGTTGACTTGGTGGTGAGCGCCTCCTTCAGGACTCATGGCATGGTTTAATGACTTGTCATGGATTCATTAACTCTGGAGGTTGTATCAGAAACTAAAATGCCATCCTTATGGTTTAACAACAAATGCGGACCAACAATTGGTAATAGAGAAAAAGGTCGTGTGTTCGAGTCCTATCGCTTGGTGTCGAGTACCTTAATTGGTGTTGAGGGAGAGATTGTTGACTTTTTGGTCAACACCTCCTTCAATACATGTGACACAGTTTAACAACCTCCCAAGTATCCATTAACTGACGCTGTTCTATCGGAAACTAAAAGGTCAACCTTTTGGTTTAGCGAAAAAAGTGGATCAACAAATATGAATTATATTTTTTAGGAAAAGTAACATGTTGACTCATAACATTTGCAACTAAGCCCAAAGCCTGCAAATGATTTCAATGCACTATTTTTAAAAAATTTCATTATTTATTTATTTATAAATACTTCAGTATAGGTGGGACCCCCCAGCAAAAGAAAGAAAATTGACAATCCCCTTGTTATAAGTGTTAATGATAGCACTTGATTTTACTATAGTTATTGGAGGTATCTTGTTTCATAATGATTATTCATTTGGGTTTCTCCAATATATGGTGGTTGAAAACATATAATTGTTTTCCTTTCTATCGAAAAACAATGCATGGTTATCCTATCAAAATGTGTGTTAATAATCGATGTTCAAATGAGTACCATACTAAAGTTCAAATAGTTTATGGAAGTTCAAATTGATATGATGGTTTTTACCTTTGAAACATTGGTTGATATATCACAAAAATCCAACATGAAGTGCTACTTAAACACCATAATACGATCTTACATGTTGTATGGTAGTATCAAACCCTCATATATATTATTCCTTGATATATACAAAGGTGATATGATGAAAGTTTTAAAGTGGGGATTTCTTTCAAACAAAATGCATGTGGCATATTATATTCTTTATTATTGATTTAATATGTCTTGATGGTGTCTATTAGTCCCTACAGTTGCACTTGACTATGAGAGGGAAATCTAGGGCATCATCAAGTTATTGCAATGGTTTTTTGGATAAAGATTTGTATTGGGTTTTGAAATGGTTTGAAGGTTGGGTCAAAGATAATGTAAAAGTATCAATTTGAAATATGAAATAGAAAATTCATATATCAAAGGCTTAGTAAATGGAAGTCAATCCAAGAAATCAGATGGAAAAAGTAATATGAAAGACAGAGAAGTATGTAAGATTTCAATTTTTCCACTCACATATGAAACTCTTGATCCCAAATATCATTCAAGAAGCAAGAGAAATGTACTTGAAAACAAATCTGATTATGAGCAAGCAAACAATAAAATTTTCACTAGCTTACACAGAAGCAAGATACATCATATGCTTAGCAAAAGATTAACATGCATTCAAGTAAGAAAAACATAGAAATATAGACATGAATAGAAATATAACCATTAGATATCCTTTTCCATTTAGTACCAAAATGAAATAGTTCTTTCTCTTACAGAGTTTTCTAAAAAATGGCCAACGGTTCCCAACCAATCAACCTTTAATTTTTTCAATCAGATCCCTGTTTATACACAACAATTAGTTTCTAAATATCCCACTTTCTAGATACATTTTATATAAGATCCTATCTTCTATCTATAACTTAGGAGGCATATCCTCTCATACAGATAATTCGAATCTCTACAACCTATTCTTTAGATAATTAACTTGAATGTAGACTAGTTCCGATTTGATGAGATATTCGGATCTCACAAAATAAGGAGTGAATCTGATGCTGAGATGGTCTTCCAAGATGGCCTAAAGAATAGACACTCTTATATGATGAGAAAAATATTTACATTTTTGAAAATAAACTGCCTTTGTGTAACTTTTAATAACATTTTTTCAAAACCTTAGCATAGGTATTCCTTGTATTCATCAAAAGTCAAAACTGTATGATGCCTCAAATTTTGAAACCTTCACTGTATGATAGAGGAAGAACCTTTGTTATTTCTTTGTTTCAACTTGGTTTTCAAAACCACATTATTCCAATAAACTTTTATGTTTGTCTCCCTTACCTCTTTGAGCAATGTTTGTTGATCTTTATTCTTCTTCTTAAGTTTCTGCAACTTTTATTGCTGCTTGGCATTCCACTGTTCTATCATCAAATTTTCCTGCTTCAACTTCATGATCATGGTTTGAAATTATTTTACCCTATCTTTTTCATCCCTCTTTTCTACTCTGAATTCAATATGGTATTCATCTAGAGCAGGTTGATTTAGGTCAATCGAAAACTTCGGATTTTTTACTTTGAATTCATACTTATGATCCTTTGATGATGATCCTATGATGATGAACAATTCCAGCCCCAGATCCTTCTTTGGAATAGGAAACATCAAAGAACATCTTCCATACTGAATTTTCTGTATTTCTCTCTTCTGCAAGTGTAACTTTCCTCATTGATGCTTCAATTGTCTTGTCCCCAATGTGAAAAATTGAAGAACAAAGTTCATTTTCAACTACATATATGGGATGATTACTGGGATTTTAATGATCACTAACCAGGTAAGCCAACCTCACTTCCCTGTACAGTCTTATATTTTCTCCACCAGATACAGGTATGGTGGCATAACTGAGATCCATTTGTAGTGTTCCCCTACTTTCTTATTCCATGTCCTTGATAATAGCATCCCAAACTTAGGAGGTATATCAATCACTATCACATCCAAAACCACATTTTTCATAGGTAACTAAGATAAAGTGAAAACCATGTATTTAATGACTCCTAAACATTTAACCTTTATGTATTCAAAAGAATACAAGTCTAGATAAGGATTAGTGATATCCAACACTAGCTCATCCATTACTACCTTTGGCATGACATTGTGCGATGCTCCTGAATCCATGATAAAATTGTGCAATATTTTTTCATGAATATTCATGGATATGTAGAAAGGAGGAGAGGCATCAGACCTATATTCAATATGTGGCCCAATAGTTATGGAAGGATTTTCATCTTCAAGATTTATGGTATCAGAAAAAGTAACATGAGCAGTGGATTGTAGGGATTTCAAAACCGATTTTCTAAAAGGATTAGTTTTCATCAATTCTACCAGAGTTATAGGGATTTTGATCTTATTGATCTCATTTTCCAGACTAAAAGAAAGAACATGCTTCTCAGATTCCTTTACCTATGTAGTACTAAACTTGATAGGTTGTTGTTGTTGCTGATCAATTTCAGCCCCTGTTCATTTATTGGATCTTGACTTTGCTGGATCATTTGTCTTTTTTTCTTGAACAGATGTGTCTACCTTTGATCCACTTGCTCTAAATCTAAGATCATACTTTTTTCTTTTGGGTTCACTCTGAGAAATATATTTATCATCTTATTCCTCAAACTGATTCAATATAAGGGCATATTAGTATTGTTGTTGTGTCACATGAGTGGGAGGTAATTTTGTATCATGTAAATGGATTGTGGAATCCTCCTCAGTATCATCAATTTATTTAACTTCTTCCACTGCGTTGTTTTGAAAAGGAGGCAAAACCCTTTGATCATGTTGATTTCTTCTTTCTCTTGGCAAAGTTTGAGGAACATTGTTAGGCCTTCTGCACTGATTGGAATTTTTGTATCCACCCTCCTATGTAGGTCTACGAGGTTTCTTTGTTTCCATATTAATTCTATCCATTTCATATGTTAAGGTTTTCAACATTTTGGCCATTTCATAAATCTTTGAATCCGATGTTGTATAAGAAGAAGAAGGAAGTTCTCTCTATTTTTTCTTGTCTCTATCATTCTTTGATTTCAATCTCTTTGTTGCCAATATATTGTATTCTACTTCAATGGCTTCTACCTGCATTAAAATCAAAGTGGCATACCTTCTTTCTCTCAACAAAAGAGAAAACTCATCATCAAAAGCATTGGAAAAAGTAATTTTGGCAGATGTTTCTATGGGTTTAATTTTGTCTGGAATCTTACTATACATTTTATTGAATATTTTAGTGAAGTTTGATACAAATTCTCCTTGTTTCCTTTTCAAAGAACTAAATTCAGTATATAATATAAGCAATCTTTTTTATCTCCCTAGTGTCTAAAAAAGGTATCATCTAGTGCATCAATATCATAAATAAAATTAGGAGGGAGACTTATGAACCATTTCCTTACTTCTCCATCTACACTCTACACAAAAAGTCTCGTCTAAACATATGCATGCTCCACATTAAAGTTATCTGCAAAATTGTAGAAATAATTCAAGTGCTCTTCAACAATGACCTATCCCTCTCCATTAAATCCTAGCAAATACTTCATAGAATCATTTGGTGGAAAATAATACAATACTTGTGGTAGAATCAATGGTGCATATCTTGCTGCAAAAATTGCATCCATTCTGTTTACAACCATATTTGTCACAACTGGTGTTTGAATTTTAGGAAGAGACAAAATTTGAGATGTAGAAAGGAAAATAATCCCTTGGGTATAAGAACTTGGTTGATCCGATGTAGGTTTATGATATTCAACTGATGATATCATAGGTTTGTTTTCTGAATTAAGTTGACATGAAGGTTCCATAAACAAAGGATTCTCAAAGGATCGAAATTGTGTTTTATCTTCTTTAGAAGAACTGGACCAGGCTCACTTTTAATATCTCTGGTAAAATATCTCAAAGCTCCAGCTATAGATAAGGTTTAAATTTTTTTTCTTCTTCAATAAGCTCAGAGAATAATTTCCATTGTTCTAAATTCAATTCAAAAATAGTTGAAGGAAAAGATACAAATGAAGGTTGAACAATAGGTTTTGTTTTAGTTTCAGGTACAACTTCTATATCTGGAGACTTATCTTTAGAAGAATAGGACTATCCTTGAGTACCTTTAGATTTTCTTAATAAATTTTAAGGATCAGAGACTGTTGGAATAGGTTTTGGATCCGTGTTTCTTCTGGTCACCTGTTTCTTTGTAGATGATGATCAGGTTAGAGGAGGTTTAATTCCTTTACCTTCTATTTTAGGGTCCATAACTACTATAGAGGAGTCGCTAGGTGAATAATATACAATCACACATGAATTTATAAACTCTAGTCCACCATCAAGATTTAGATCTGATCTTTGTCGTTCTCCCAGGGAAAAATACTTTGTGTCTCCATCCCCAACACCAACGCCAAAATATGTTAGTCCCTAAAGTTGCACTTGACTGTGAGAGGGAAAGCTAGGGAATAATCAAGTTATTTCAATGGTTTTATGGATAAATATTTGTATTGGGTTTTGAAATGGTTTGAATGTTGAGTCAAAGATAATGTAAAAGTATCAATCTCAAATATGCAAGAGCAAATTCATATCTCAAAGGCTTAGTAAATGGCAGTCAATCTAATAAATCAGATGGAAAAAGTAATATGAAATAAATATAAGTATGTAAGATTTCAATTTTTCCACTCACATATGAAACTCTTGATCCCAAATATCATTCAAGAAGCAAGAGAAATGTACTTGAAAAAAATTATGATTATGAACAAGAAAACAGTAAAGTTTTCACTAGCTTACTCACAAACAAGATACATCATATGCTTAGAAAAATATTAACATGCTTTCAAGTAAGAAAAAGATAGAAATATAGACAAGAATAGAAATCTAGCCATTAGATAGCCTTTTCCATTTAGTACCAAAATGAAATAATTCTTTGTCTTATAGAGTTTTTGCCAATGGTTCCCAGCCAATCCACCTTTAATTATGTCAATAAGATCCATTTTTATACACAACAATTAGTTTCTAAATATCCTACTTTATAGATACAGTTTAGATAAGATCATATCTTCTATCTAGAACTTAGGAGACATATCCTCTCATATAGATAATTCAAATCTCTACAACCTAGTCTTTATATAATTAACTTGAATGTAGACTAGTTCTGATCTGATGAGATATTCAAGTCTCACAAAATAAGGAGTGAATCTAATGTTGATTTGGTCCTCCAAGATGGCCTTAAGAATAGACGGTCCTGCTGTGATGAGAAAAATCTTTACATATTCAGAAATACTCTGCATCTGTGTAGATTTTAATAACATTTTTCAAAACCTTAGCATAGGTATTCCTTGCATTCATAAAAAAGTCAAAACTATAGAATGCCTCAAATTTTGAAACCTTCATTGTATGATAGAGGTAGAACCTTTGGTATTTCTCAGTTTCATCTTGGTTTTCAAAACCACATTATGCCAATAAAGTTTGATGTTTGTCTCCCTTACCTCTTTGAGCAATGTTTGTTGATCTTTATTCTTCTTATTAAGTTTATGCAACTTTTCTTGTAGCTTGGCATTCCACTGTTCTATCATCCACTTTTCCTTCTTCAACTTCATGATCATGGTTTGCAATTCTTTTACCCTGTCTTTTTCATCCCTCTTTTTTACTCTGAATTCGACATGGTCTTCATCTAGAGTAGGTCGATTTAGGTCAATGGAAAACCTGGGATTTTTTACTCTGAATTCATAATTATGATCCTTTAAAGATTAACCACCAACAATATATTTTTCTTCAACACTTTTTGATATTTTCATCTCCTAAAACTCTTGTATCTCCTCTGTCTTTGGAAAATAATCAAGTTCTTGCTTGATCTCGACATTCACTAGATTATCTTCAAGATTAGTCGAATGGCCTCTTTTCAAAGAGGACATGGGTAAAACTTTAGAGTTTATACTTATATTTTTTTTTCTCTAGTTACATTACTCATTGGGTGCTCTACAATTTGTTTTCCCTTCTCATCCTTTCTCTATTTCTCCACAGGTTCATTATAATATTCATCTTCAGGCTCCAATTTAACTTTTTTCAACTTGTGTGAAGAAGTTACTCGTGACTGTCCCTTTTCCTCCTCTGTACTTTCCATTGTATCATCATCAATGATAATCAAATTTTCTTTCTTAATAGAAGGATGTAATAGGTAATTTGAATTCAAACTCATCTTATTTGTTGCCCTAGTTTTAGATCTGCTGGGATAATTCACCACTGGTTTACTCTTTCCTTTATTGCTCCATTTCTTACCTTTAACTCTTGAAACATGTTCATTTTGTTTTTGTATGGATTGTTTAAGCTTCTACTTAGTCAATCCTATGATATGGAATCCTTTGCAATCTTTAAGATCTTCTTTTGGAACAAGGGGATCAATCTGAGTTTTAATTTCCATCTCTAACTCTAATTTTAATTTATTTTTCTGTGTTCTGGTAATCTTGGCTACAAGGAAATTGTTATGTAAATCCTCAGTATCCTGCTGTGACTGCAACTTCCTTTTGTTGGATCAGGTTATTCTGACTACAAAGGGACTTTATTTCACTATAATAGTAGGAGTTTTAGGAACCCTCTTTACCTTTTTTGATTTATTTTCTAGAGAGCTTTTATTCTTAGATCTGTTTTCTTCAAGTTTGAGTGATTCAATCAACCAGTACCAAGAACGTTGGAATTCTCCCAAAGCATACATAACTAGGGTTTTGATCAGTCTTTGGTGAAAAATACTTTTACTAGCGGTTGCAGGATGAGTCTGTATCCTTTTATAAATATTTGGAAAGTGTTTTAATAAAAAGAAAGGAAAACACATAGGAATATCACCATTTAACTGCATCAACAACCTAATATGATAAATATGGACAAGGGAAAATCGCCCTTCACATGTAATGTACCTGAGAATAATCATTAAATAATTATGCCATTATTTCTTCATTCAACTGATCCAGGTGGATATCGGTTGCCACCCACCTTTTCCAACTGGCTCGAAACAGGTTTCTGGCAATTTTGGTAATTTACTATTTTTAGCAGTTTTTAACTTCCAGAGCCATTTTGAGGGCCTAAATGAAGGTTTTTCAGTATAGAGCTTATAAAGTATAGGCAAAGGCTCTGATTGAGCCCCCAAAATGAATCTCCTCGATTATACCTTTCCAAAAAGCTATTGTGTGCCCCAAACAGAGATTGTATGCCAAAGTTACGCCCCTGGGAAGTTGATACACCAAACTACCCAAAACGGGGTCCACAAAATTGTTGGCTTTAATCTTCCGGAGTTAGGGTTTTGGATTTTATTTATGATAAAAATGAATTTGGAGCCTCATTGTAAAATGATATTCTTACGAATGCGAGTAGTGGACACATATCTTCTAAGAGATAAGTTGCCACCATTCTAGCGAGTGTTTCACTCTGTATTTTTACAGTCTTTGTACATTTTTCGCTCATTAATAGAAAATTGTGTATTACTGTATCTCTTTTTTTATGGTTTCATATTTGATACATTTATGTTATATTATTGGATATTTGAGATATCTCTGTACATTTCTTTATTATATCTTCCCTCTCATTTTGTGCCGAAAATAATCTGGTTCAGTGGTATCAGAGTAGGCTGCTCTTGATCGCTTTTCAGTGCATGTCCTCGACAAGGTCTGAGTATAGAAAGTTGGGTCTTGAGCTTGTCTCTCTTGAAGAAAATATCTCTCGCATGTACAACAAACCCTTCATGGAGGAAGAAAAGAAAAACGACAGAGCAGACGATTCTATTAATCTATTGCTTGAGCAAGCTCTCACGCGATAGAGGGACGAATGATGGAAACTTTTTCCCACATCCTTCAATTCTTGTCGATAACAACAGGCACGTCTTCATCAAGCGACCACTTTGGAATTACCTCTCCTTTCAAGGTACAAGTTAATTTTTATATTCCCATATTTGAAGGACAGATAGATGCATATGCCTTGAAAAAAAGGTTAAATTTGCTAGAAGGTTATTTCTCTGTTCATAATTTCTTTGACAGGGAAAAGATCACCTTTACACTCCTTAAGGCTATCCCCCATTTCAAACATTGGTGGGAAACTTATTGGGAACAAATTTCCACTGAGGAGTTTGGAATATATGGGGTTGAGCCCACTTGGGATTGTTTTGTGGATGCGGTAAAGTAACAGTATTAACCTGTTGGCAACTATGAGGACCAATACATAAGATGGACCACACTAAGGAAAGAAAGGGGCCAAGCATTTCTATAGTTCGCAAATAACTTCCATACATTGCACACCAAGCTGGGTATCAAAGAATCTGAACGACATTTGGTTCTAAAATACCGTGGGGCTCTACATAGATACATCCAAACTAAAATGGATTTTATGGAAATCTTATCACTCGATTCTACTTGTCGATATGATGATAAAATCAAGTAGAAGTTTAAGCACTAGAAAAAATGAGAGTTCAGGTCTGCAAATCTACAACAACCAAATTATGATAAAGACGACCCTAACAAACAACATCTCGAAAACTAGTCCAAGCCATAGGAAAAGAAGGGTCATAGAAAGGAAAAGAAGGACACTGAAAAAAGGTGTGATTTCCACAAAATCCCCTAGCACAATACCGATGAATGTCATTCAAAATAGTCATTGGTGGTCGAGATAAAAGACAGGGATCCAAACCTTGATTCATAATTTTATTATGAAAATACTGATAAAAGACAGATCATCGGCGTAGACCCCACTACTATTGTTGCGACCACAACAATTCAACAAGAAGAACCAACAAATTTTAAAGAGGGGGAGTGCCTTTTTCATTCACAAATGTGGGTGAAGGGGACCCCGCTCCATTTTATTGTTGATAGCGGAAGCCATAAGAGCCTCATCTCAACAAAGGTCATCAAACAGTTGGGATTGTCAACAACACCAAACTCACAACCATACAACATCGAGTGGCTTTGCCCGGTACAAGATCTTTGTGTCAACCAACAGTGTCGATTTTCATACGACATCCAGCCCTTCAAGGATGAGGTATTATGTGATATTTCCCCCCTGGATGTCTATGATGTTCTCTTGGGCCAACCATATATGTGGAAGCGCCATGTTATTTATGAGTCTCGACCCTGTAGTTTCATTGTTACTCTGGGGGGTCATCTCTACAGGATACCACAGGTAATTCCTACTATTGTCCCACCTAAACAGTGTTGCGAGGTAGTATCTCATACTACAAAATTCAGCTTCTTCACAGTCTGTTCAAAGTGTGAACAAAAGAACACCACTGCAGCCTTAATCCAAGCACCTTCTATCCAACATAAGTAGGTCGACAAGATTGCAAGAAAGTGTAAAGATTCCTTTTGCACACAAGGCATATCATGTAGCCAGAATGGTTAAAAAGGTCCAACCCTTCTAACCACAGGTTCGTGATAACCTTCAACAAGCTAAGCAACACAACTTCTCCAACAAGGCAAGCAATTCATCAAGATGCAGATTCAGTAAACAATTTTCCCTCTCCCCCCAGGAAATCAACACAATGGAGACCATTTCTTCCTAAGGAATTAGGATTGATCTAGGTGGCTATCGGTGGCCACCCACCTTTTTAAACTAGCTCAAAACAATTTTCTGGTAATTTAGGTAATTTACTATTTTTAGCAGTTTTTAACTTCCAGGGCCATTTGAGGGCCTAAATGATGGCTTTTATGGATTGATATTCTCAACGATAGCCATATGATATAATTGATCCCCCAAAATGAATCTCCTCGACGATACCTTTCCAACGAGTTATCGTGCACCCCAAACGGAAATCGTATGCCAAAGTTATGCCCCCGAAAAGTTGATACACCAAACTACCCAAAACGGGGTCCACAAAACTGTTGGATTTTCAACTTTCGGGGTTAGGGTTTTGGATTTTCTTTATTATAAAAAATCCTTTGGATCCTCATTATAAAATGATCTTCTTTCAAATGCGAGTAGTGGACACATCTCTTCTCAGAGATAAATTGCCACCATTCTAGCGAGTCTTTCACTCTATATTTTTACAGTCTTTGTACATTTTCGCTCATTAATATTAAATTGTGTATTACTGTATCTCTGTGTTTATGGTTTTATCTATGATACATTTCTGTTACATTGTTGGATATTCAAGATATCTTTGTACATTTTTTTATTATATCTCCTCTCTCAATTCATGCCGAAAATAATCTGGATCATCAACTCCGTGGAATACCCTGACTACAGTTAGGCATTTGGCTTTCTGGAAGTAAAAACGGATTTACAAATTCACCTGGAAACATCTCCTTCTTCCACCATCTCTCTCCAAACACTGATAACCTGCATGTGGTCCCAATTGAATGCTCTGTGACATGTATCATAAATGTTCCCACCACTATCTCGAATCCATTAAAGTTTTGCACAAACATCATGGAGACTTGTTCATGATAACCCTGGAGTGTTGAATAAAAGTTAAACCACCTTGCATCTCTGAACTTCTGCGAGATTTAAGGATAAGACTCAATAAATTCTACACCCTCTACTTCTAAACAAGTAATTTGTCCNATCACTTGCGAGCAAGTGTCCTCAAAGAATAAGTGGTCTCAGTGCGCCAGAGCGGGATGTTACACCTGGTCAATCAACGCAATGTATACCATTTCTTCTTAAGGAAGTAGGATTGATCCAGGTGGCTATTGATGGCCACCCACCTTTTCCGACTAGCTCAAAACAATTTTCTGGTAATTTTGGTAATTTACTATTTTTAGCAGCTTTTAACTTCTAGGGCCATTTTGAGGGCCTAAATGATGGTTTTTCTGGATTGAGCTTCTCAATGATAGCCATAGGATCTAATTGATCCCCAAAAATGAATCTCCCCGACGATACCTTTTCAACAAGTTATCGTGCACCCCAAAAGAAGATCGTATGCCAAAGTTACGCCCCCGAAAAGTTGATACACCAAACTACCCAAAACGAGGTCCACAAAACTGTTGGATTTTCATCTTTCGGGGTTAGGGTTTTGGATTTTCTTTATGATAAAAACTCCTTTGGATCCTCATTATAAAATTATCTTCTTTCAAATGCGAGTAGCGGACACATCTCTTCTCAGAGATAAACTACCACCATTCTAGCGAGTCTTTCACTCTATATTTTTACAATCTTTGTACATTTTCACTCATTAATATTAAATTGTGTATTATTGTATCTCTGTGTTTATGGTTTTATCTATGATACATTTTTTTTATATTATTGGATATTTGAGATATCTTTGTACATTTATTTATTATATCTCCTCTCTCATTTCGTGCCGAAAATAATCCAAATCATCAACTTCGTGGAATACCTTGACTAAAATTAGGGATTTGGCTTTCTGGAAGTAAAAATAGATTTACAAATTCACCTGGAAACATATCCTTCTTCCACCATCTCTCTCCAAACACTGATAACTTGCATGCAGTCCCAATCGAATGCTCTGTGACATGTATCATAAATGTTCCCACCACTGTCTCGAATCCATCAACGTTTTGCGCAAACATCATGGAGACTTGTTCATGATAACCCTGGAGTGTTGAATAAAAGTTAAACAACCTTGCATCTCTGAACTTCTGTGATATTTGAGGATAAGACTCAAGCAATTCTACACCCTCTACTTCTAAACAAGTGATTTGTCCATGTTTCTTAGGTGCCATGATATAGATTATAATCCCTGAATATATGAGAGTGCTTAGGGTTTCTATCATGATTATTTTGGAACTTCTGAAAATACAAAAGTGATGGAAGAGTTCTATTACCTGCAAAACATGTATAAAATAATACACAGATATAATGAAGGACTCAGGTATTGTTTGTTAGGAATCATGACATGAAACCTGTGAATTGATATCAAACTTATTGAGTATAGACCCAATCCCTTTGAATAAGTATCAAAGCTGAAAATGCGACCTGATCCTAATCATAAATGATATTGGATTTTAGGAAATGATCTCAGATAGTTGTTGGCACAATATTTGGGAGTTGACGCAATTGAAACAATGATTACTCTTGGCGCTACAAGAATAACGTTATTCTTGTAGCGCCTTTTCCCTTTGCAAAATTTCAAATTTAAAATGAGAAAAAAGGACTTGTATCTTGATGGAAATATCCTAAATGTCTTATTCTAACTTTAATCATACTAATGCATGTCATAAAATGTTCAGAAAGGATAATGCAAGAACACTTTAAAGGATGTAGAAGAAGAAAACAAAGTGTAAAATAATGCTAGGAAAGGGTAGGGAAGGGAAAAGAATAGTTCAACAGTCATTAAAAAAATTAAGGACTAACAATGTCATTCAAACCTTTCCTTAAGAATTTAATTTGAAAAATATATACCATTTCATCTTGGGATTGACAATGGTTGTGGGTTAATTGTAAACAAAGTTGAGTTCTAGTTGTTGTTCCAAAAGGCATCAAAACTTTATTGACATGGATGTAAATCACTTGAACTGATGAATATGTGACATGGTAAGTTATATTGGTATTCACCATGGTTGATCGGTGGAAGTATGACTTGGGAAAATAGTTAATGTTGAGGCACCATGAGGTTGCATCCATTGAATGCATGGGACGGGGGATTTTCGTTAAGGTTACCACCTTGAACATTCGAGCATTTTCACTTTGTTAGTTTAGGAATTGAGCTCTCTAAATATTGTTTTGTTCTACCCATGGTCGTGGTTGCTTGAAAATGAAACTCAAATTTTTCAAGAGAAAAACAAGTTGTTAGTGAAGGTATGTTACAGTATCTCATACCCATCAAATGCATGTAAATGTTTTTGCAATGGTAATTTAGAAGGATCTATGTTCTACTGTGAATAAGCATGTTGATTTTCTTGTGAATTCGTTCTGTAATTTTGTTTCTTCCCTCCTAAGAATGGAATGCTCAATTCACTTTATCATTTGTTTCTTTGGTTTATATCTATTGAAAAATTGTAAATCTCCCTAGGGTTTTTAAACATTATTTAGGGATGTTCTCCCTTGACATATTTTTATGGTGAAAATTGAGGATTCAACCTCAGTGTAATGTTAACACAACTGAGTGTTTGTTCTTTTTAAAAAGAGAAAAAGGGGTTGTTCCTTGACTCTTCCCTTTATTTGTGAGTTTCAACTAAAACCTCCTAACATCCTATATTATAACATTATGCTTGAATGAATCTTGTGTCATTTTAGAGTAATCTCTTCTTGGAACTAGGGATATGGGTTTTTCATATCTCTGTTGGGTTGCGCTTTTACATTTTCCTTTACTGGAAATGTTGTTTCGAGACAAGATACAAAGGGAAATGTTTGATCTGGTTTCAAGCCCAAGCATTTAAAAAACTATCTTATCACTTTTCTTGGTTGGTGTCAAATTATAAAGTCCGTTTGTTGTTAAATCCTATTATTTCACATCCCTACAAATTAAAGAATATGTTATGGTATTACAAGAATATTTTTGCACATCTTCAATTGGAATCCATCATGCTCTTTAAATACAACGATAAGTTTCCGGCTATGATGAAACATGAGTGTGATTAGTTTCGATCCCTGACCATTTTGGAGGACGACCATTTTAATATGCATCGATTTGTTTTGGGGGGGATGTGATGGATATTTTCTTGAAATTAATTTCTAATATGTTGTAAACTCAAAATAGTGAACATGTCAAATACTTTCTTTTTCCCTATTCAATTTTTGTTTACACAAAAAGTTATTTGGGAATGGTTCATATTATTTTTGAAAGATGAATATTTTCAAACCCTAACTTGTAAGAAATATCATAACAGTTTCATGATAGTTTGGGTTTAAAAGAACTCCATCGAACAATCTTCTAGAAATTGGAGGAAACATAATACTTGTGTTACCAATGATAAATATATTTCAATTATCATAATGATTATATAGCATGATATAAGTTGTGTGCATTCTCTAAATATTACTATTGAAGAAGGGTTCAATTGAGGTTGACATATGTTTGCAACTGTCACTTATTGTTTCTTATGGATTGAATATTTAAATGGAAATGAGATTTGTTTTGAGGATTGAAATGTTTTATTTCTCATACATAGGATCAATTCCCTCATGTTATTACTTTTCATGAGCTATTCCTTCATTCCCAAATTTATATGTCATTTCAAATGCGCATTTATATTTCGTCCTCTATTATGAAATTAAACATTTCTTGATAAATTTGTATTGATATTGGAAAAAAGAATATATTATGATGGGGATATGAATATGGTTATGGTCATATTTTGAACGATTATGTTATAAGATGATTATATTTGACAATTTTAGTTTATTTCCCACGACAAATTACTCCATATTTTCACTTTCCATAAGTTATTCCCAAGTCCCAATTCCATATTCACTTTAATTCAAAAACAATTTCCCCTGATGCACGGTTATTTTTTGACAATCAAGGATGGATAGTGGTCGATATAAAATTGATAGGGAAATTATGAAGAGATTGTTAACAAATAACTAGAATTTTCATATGTTTAACGATATATTGTTTCTGAACATGTTCCATTACATTTCCTTACCATTATTTCACTTTTCACACATTACAATCTCATAATATTCCCAAAATGCATTTATTTTCTTGTGTTCTTAAATGATAATTACTTATGTGATAAAGAAGGATTCAAGGGCAAAATTGATATCTTGATTGACCCCCCTATATCTCCTTGATTTCTTGCACGTTGTTTGTTTTCAACAAATCTATTTCTAAGTTAATTTATGCAAATGGTATTCGATGATTATTATTTATTGTATGCATGATCTAACTTTACCTTTTACTTATAGATGAGTTTATTTAGTAGAGTAAGTGGTGGTAGAGGAAACACAGGAAGAGGAAGAAGGCCTCATTATATTTTGGGTAACAAAATACTCTACTTTTCAATCCATATCGATGCTGACTCTAAGGAGTTTAAGCATCTCCTATAAATTGGTTTCTTGATCTTAGTAGGAAAAGGGGCCTTTCAACCCAGTCCTCCACTTGAAATACAACCCCATCAACCTCATCCAAGTATTTTTGGAATCCATGTACTATGACATGTTTCATTACCTCATGATATCCCAACCAATGATGGTTGGAACGATATTGTTAAGCCTCCTCAAAATCAAACCCAAGTATGGTTCACAACTTCACTTCCATTACCTACACCTCCTCCAAAGATATATTCCATCCATATTACATCAGAAGCTTCTCATGCCCATTTTTCTTAGCCATTAAAGAAGCTTAAATATAAAAATCAAGAGCCCGATCCTAGGAAAGGAAAAGAACCTACCTAGTCTATAAATTTTGATCAGTCAATAACTTATTTACATTCACTCACCTCTCATGCCAACCATCCAAAAAATGAAAGAAACCATATTTTTTTTTAGGACATGCATCTGGAAGCATGAGTAGAAAGAGTTAAAGCACTAGTTGATGAAGTTTTGGAAGTCATAAAGCCACAGTAAAGTAAACAGAGGAAGGTTGCCTCACATAAAAAATATGACTTCTGATTTTATAGTGTTATTGTGATGGTTTTGTCGTTGAGGACAATTTTGGTTATGTAAAATACCAACTATAAGTTATTACTTACTCAAATTTACGACATATTTTTTTTAATAGTATCATAAAAACAACTTCGTCATTATATTTTATGCATAAACATAAGTCACAATTGTACACTTTTTAGTACTCACAAGATAAAGATTTAATCATTGTCTAGGAAGGAAGTATTATCCAACACTTGGTCTACATTTGAATTGCTATGTTCGTCAACAATTATTGTTATCGTCCCTCTTGGATTCAAAGAGTTTATTATTTATTTAAATCCAATTCTAAACTCTATAGCATCATTATATGCATATTCTTAGTATAGTCACTATAAGTTAAAGTTACTTAGCCATTGTTTGTGTAATCTAGTTGGTTTCTTAACTACTACACCGATTCAACTTTCATTTACGTATATGTGTATTAACTTATGTCTAGACCAATCGTTATATATATAGTTTAGATTCTATAATGTATTTCACTCATAATATTAAGCTACATATATATATAATGACATTCACCTTAGATGATGAGCCATACATGTTCACCTACTCTGACCATTATTCAAAACTTACTCACCTACCCTAACATCTAGCCTTATCGCATTAAATAACTGGCACTTGCAAAAAGATTTTATTCATGAGTTAAATTTCAACACATCATTTCTCCGACAGACTCTACGTTACGGCTTTGTCCTTACCCCAATATGCATTCTCCACATGTTCTCCATCACATGCTAAGGTACACTCATCCTTAAGTTTTGTACTGTTATGATAGTAGTATTGGGTCTGGTGAAACTCTTAGTCTTCAAACTGGTTTCAACTTTACTATGGTCTCATAATGTGATATGATATGCTTCTACTTATGAGGGGAGTTCTTTTTTTGACCTATACGTTTTTCATTCTTCTGGGTCTGTAACTTGTTCCCTTCTAGTATTAAGACGAGTGAACAATTTTAATTGTGTTCTCTGTTTTGTAAGATTATGGGTTATTCATATAAGAATAACATAGGTTTTAATAAGAGGATATAGGTAGTTATGTTCATCATACACAGGGATCTTCTCAATCTCAGGGTTGTTACACAACTTCCCAAGTTGCCGACAAAGGTAAGCACTAACATATCTTCATTGATTGGATTAATAAAAATGGAGTTTCCTTTAAGTTTTAATATCGTTTCTAGACACCCCTATGAAGCAGAGGCAGAAATAAATTTGTGTGCATCAATATCATAAATGTCACCAAAAACATAGGATTTTCATTGAGTAATAATCCCTTGACTCATTATTGTCATTTTAACTCTCATTTTAGATAATGTGTATGTACTAGAAATGAATCGAATCCTAAATCCCATAATATTTGTTGGTTTTACAAAGCCCCTATCCTTAATCAATCTCAAGTTTTACTAAAACTCATATCCAAACATAATCTATGGTTTTTACAAAAACCTACATACAAACATAATCTCTGGTGTTTTTTATAAAGACCCATATCCATAGTTAATATATGTTTTAACAAAACCATTTCCATCCATTATCACTGATTTAACAAAAATCAAATGTATTTATATCAGAGTTTATTTATGAAAAATACCCATCGATTTTATATTGATTTCACAGTTATTTATTTTTGAAATAATGTGAGACGTTTTCTTTGGATAATCTAAAACACAGGGTTTGAGTCCAAGTTTTTTTCATCAAATAATATTTTTTTCGCTCTGTGCAAACCCTAGCCAACCCCTTTGTTGCCCTTGATTCTTCCTCCCTCTCATGGCTTCAGCCTTGGGTGGGGGTGGCCCTTCACCCACTCCTCCTTATCCTGACATCGCAACCTTCTCCACCCTCATATCCTCTCTCCTGAAAGCCCTTAAGAAACAACAAAACTCAAAGTTTGTAAAAAAACTCGACGCAATCCTAACAGTCCCAATTCAGCCTGCTTCCAGGGCCCATGCACTGAAACTATTGGAAAATGGACTTATCGGAAAGTTTACAGGTTGATGGCCTTCTCCAAAAACAGTGGCCCTCTGGTTAGAGAGAAACTGGAAGTCATTCATCAAAGGATGTCTCACCCATGCGTTCAATGGAAAGGGATTTTACACTTTTTATTTCAAAGAAAAAAATGATAAGGATCTTATATTCAGGAGCGGACCATACTTCATGGGCCAAAGAAGTCTGTTCCTAAACCGTTGGATGCCTGATTTATGTCCCGAAAATGACATCCCAAAGAAGTTCATGTCTGGGTTCGTCTCCCTTATCTCCCCATCCACTGTTGGAAGGACAAAACTATCCAGAATATTGGAAACACACTGGGAAAGTACATAGACAGTGATGAACCCAAGGATGGTCTACAAGCCTGTGCACATATATTCGTGGAAGTGGATCTTGAGAAAGGTCTTCCAAAAGCAATCAATATCACTTTGGAAAACTGGTCGTACATTTAGAAGTTTGAATACAATAAACTCTCGTTCAAATGCAAAGATTTCCATGAATATGGAAATNAACTGGGGAAGCAAGGAACCCATCAAAATCAAGTAAAATCTCCTACCCCCCTGAGGGATTCCCCTCCAGTCCAAAACCCTCCTCTCTTAGTAACCCCCACCCTCTCCTTGAAGCCGCCTCTCCAAACTAGTTTGAATCCCTTTCAGACCTAGATATGGGTGAAGACACCCTCCACTCTTTTCCTCCCCACCTTGAAGACCCTCTAGTCACTTATGGCCCAACCCCCCCTCCCCCCAAAAGTAGGAGAAGTCTATATTGATATTTCAAAAGAAGAATCAGAACATTTGATGGCTACACCCCATGTAATGTACCCTAAATTTCACAAAAAATTAAAAATTTAAGAAATCTTAAAGTCCCTTGAATCTCCAACATTGTTTGCGACACAAAGATAATCCATGATATCTAACTTATTCCTTTATTGTATATGCATAGTAGTTTTACTTCTCTGTCATTATCCCTCTTAAAAGTTGAAGGAGATTTAAATTCCACTTGTCTCTTACTATTATATTTTATCATGGCGTCATTATTGGATTAGAATCATACACTTATTTGCATTGAATAATTTTGTGACCATGACTGTCATAGCCCTTAGAATAACCACTAGGTCTATGTCAAGACATGTTATCCATATTAAATCACATAATAGACTATGTCATACAAGATATGAGCTCTCTAAATCATGGACACAAGATCAACCCATTGCAGATATAGTGTTGAGCTAGGAGACATAAGTCCTAAGTTCTAGGATTCAATTTTACCCATAACAACATATTAAATTATCATAGTGCAACAAAAATGTTTAAACAATAGGAGAGAACGATGTACCTATACTTAAACATTGATAACCCCACTCAATTGTTAACATGGTCTTCTCGATCTAGAGTTAGCTATAGGATTAAACGTAACCCAACATTTAAGTGGTTCAAAAATTGTTTTGTGGTGGATGATAGGTCTGGTCTGAGCCTACTTCGTTATACCCTGTAGAAATTTACTCCTTTCTATCCCATTAAAGGTGAAGAATGTCTAGTACCCTCCAGAACTGGCAATTTGGTGAAAAATACCAATGTAGGCTCTCCACTTCCCTTGACTTCACATGACATACATAAGGGGGCGTACTGGTCGCTTTTACTCCTCTAGCGAGGTCCTCGAGGTAACCTTTGTTCTTTGTAGTTTCCCCTTTAGTCTTGTAACATGATTTTTCCTATCCACTATATTTGATTGGTGATTTTGGTAAAGCTCAACTCTAGTGAGCGATGGGAGGAGGCAACGCAAATATGGGGTTCTCTATGCGCAAGGGTGAGTAAACATTTTGTTGCTGATGTTGTCTGTGAGAAGTATTTTGTAAATGTAATCTTTTTTGGGTGCAATGTAAAATAATTTATAGGTTCCATGTACATACCTCATGTTTCTTTTCTTTGTTTAAGGGTTGGCAATGCATGACAATTGCGCCTCCGTATGTGTTTTCTTCCTGGGATTCCATCGGGTTTATGGTTCCATTTATAATTTTGGTGAAACACCTTTATATTTAATGCTTGGGTTTGAGGGTTATTGTGTTTTCTCTCGGTTGGATGTCAGTCTTCAAGCCTATAGTCATTTGCAGTCCCTTCCCAGTCAGACCGTGGCCCGAATCATTATTATAAGTTAAACCCTTTGATCATTCTTGTTTTTATTTTATTCACCGTTCATATCACTGTTATTCTTACACTCTAGAATTCATCCAAAGATCTCAAAGATTACTACATTGGTTGATGTTATTCAGACTTGACTGTTGTTAAAACTCCATAGGAACATTTCGTGTTTACATTTTGTACAAATATGGCAACATTAACATGATCTTATTCATTTTGAAACTAGAAACAACATTTGTTAGTATCCTCTGGTTGTAAAAATTTCTTTGCCGAGAAGAATCATGGTTTGTCCCATGACCACCTCGACAACTTCCTTCACTTGATCTCTCGTCTGGTACAGTTATAGAATTAAACTGTTTGTGAAAGGGTTTTCCTATGTTGACCACTCTACACTAAGAAAAGAGAGGGCATATTTTTTTATTAACTGTAATCCCCTAAGATTGTAATAATTCTCTGTCTCATCTGCTAAATGTATGTGGAACGAAATTCGTAGGGTTAAAACATGTCTTACACAATTAGAATTTAACATATGAATTGGGTTCTTACTCTAATTTTTTATGCACTAAGATTTTTGTATTTTACCTTTCTGTAATTCTGTTAAATTTTAATGATCCCTCTATTGTGAATATACTCAGGTCGCATCTGGTGTGCCTCTATGAATGTTTATTAATTTAATAGTTCCTTTACTGTGATCGTTACTTAAATCGGAAATTTCTACTGTGTGATTACGGGGAATTAAATGGTAGTTTTGTTTAATCGTTGACCTTGCCACAACCGACTCCTTTTGTTTATTTTGTCTTATACAAAGGGTTTGGAGATTCCTATTATGTACTTCATGTTTGATCACTCTATGCATAGTCTATTTCAATGATAACCAATTTCACTTCTTTTCTTACTGTTGCTTCCTCTATTTTACAAGTGAAAAGTTCTATGCACAGATATATAAAAATTAAAGATGGTCCCTTTTTATTTTGCGAGGGTACCCATCAGTTGGTTTGGGTCCAGTCCTCCTCCTCCTAGATCATGGACAGATTGTCTCACAAGGAACAAAAGGCGATTTGGTTTTCATCGGGACTGAAGCTAAGTTTTGTCCTTGGTTTATTCTACTGTTTAATTTCCATAGAATTAAAATGTTAGCAAGTTACTAAACCCTCATTTTACTTCTTTTGCAGGTTATGAAAGTCAGTGTAATCAGATAAAGGAAGCATATTACCTTGAAAGGTATATGAGTTCCATGTCCTTCCTTGACCGATATACACACATTAATATTCAACTACATATAGAATTTTGTAGAGACTTTCCTAGGGTTCTGTTTAGAACACAGAAGAATGTAGAGTTCTTGATCTATGGTACTCTAACTGTAAAGTTTGAACAAGATTCATTTGAATACGATGGTTATTTTTGCAAGACGCTTTGTAGTCTACTGAATCACTATCTTTTTGTGCTAATAAATAAAGGAATATATTCAAACTGTTATTATTTCTACCTATTCTTTGCATGTTATCAAATTGATAAGAATTCCATCTATGTTTATTCCCTATGGAAATATTTCTCTACAAAGTTTTGTTATGTACAGATTTGAATAGCAATCCAAATGCGAAATCTCAAAGGCCAATAGGCATCTAAACATAGATCTAATATGTTTTTGTATGAGCACCTATATGTGTGTGTGTGTGTGTGTGTGTGTGTGTGTGTGTGTGTGTGTGTGTACGACCATCATATCTCAAATACGCAACATTTCTAGTATCATTCAACTATGTGCAGCCATAGTATAATATGGTTATACAGTACCTTAAGAACTGATTTACTTATGTATACACAGTTAACACATTCCTAACAATTAACGTAACCATAAATATACATTGACAAAGGGATACAAGCTAAGATACATATCTGAAACCTAATGTCGGAATACAAATGGAACAACCACCTTCCACCCAACCATAGAACAAAACAACCAAGTTCACTTGTCCTGCTCACCCCCTAGCCTAACCATGAGTCCATAAGGGAAAATTGAATGATCCTCCTTATCTATAGTCACCATCAACATATCCAAAAAATCCTTTGCATCACACTAACTGTGTTCATAACAACAAACAATTTTCTTTTCCCCAACATACTAAGCAGTGTCCTGCCTCCTCCATATGTTGTTAAAATATGCATCCTTGTGCCTAGGTCTTTCCTTCCCTCCTTGGGGAAATTCACATAGTTACAAATCCCTGATTTTTAGGGGCTGCTAGTTGTCAAATTCCACTTCTGCCACTTGTAAAAATCAGCCTTGAGGTAACTCAAACCTGTTCCCCACTCATGGAGTCATGATCAACTATTTTTAACCTGGGTGTTCCATTTGTCTTCCAACATTTAATTTATTAAAATTTTGTCTTACACATGTGTCAAAATAAAAGAGGATAGTTGGGAAAGTCAAATATTTGCCCAAAATTCATCAAATAATTAATTACAACAATCAAAATTCCAAATTCGTATTTTCCATAAATGGAAAATAATTTACAAATCCAATTTTTTCCAAAAACGGTAGTTTATTTCAAAGTTCACTTAGAATTTAATATTCTAAAATTTGAGGATATTACATCCTCTTCCGCTTAAGTACAACACTATCCTAAGTGTTCATTCCTCTCTTGGAATAGGGTTGGATATGATTTCAACAAATATTCCTCCAATTCCCAAGTGGCCTCCTCAGGGATAAAGTTCTTATATTGCACTTTTACCTGGGTGTTGGCTTTGTTCCGTAGTACTATTTCTTTCCTGTCCAGAATGCATAGAGGTTCCACTTGGAATTCGCCTCCTGGTTCCACCTGCACCATGTTCCAATCAATGATGTGAGTAGGATAATGAATATACCTTTTTAATAAGGAAACATGAAAAACATTATGAACTTTTAAGTTTGTAGGAAGTGTTAGTTGATACACCATGGGTTTGATTCGACTTAAAATATCGAAGGGGCCACAAAACCTAGGCGTCAACTTTGAACAATTTCCTAGCTTTAGAGATCTCCTCCTTGCTTTGAATTTCAGATACACATGGTCCCCATATTGAAATTATTGGTGTCTCCTTTTTAAATCTGCGTAGCGTTTCTATCGGTTTTGGGCCTCCTTTAAATTCTGTTATACCCTTTTTACAATTTTCTCCATTTCCTGGAGCATTTCCGATCCCATCATAATCCTGTCAACTAGATTATCCCAGTTAATCGGGGTTGTGAATTTCCTTCCGTATAATGCTTTGAAGGGAATCATCTTGGCTGAAGTCTGATATCCATTATTGTAAGAAAATTCAACTAAGTGTAGGTACTCCTCCCACTTAGTTAGTTTCGTTCTCACGTACATTCGTAACATGTCTTCCACAATCTGATTTGTTCATTCAATTTCCCATCCGTTTGTGGATGGTAGCTTGTGCTGAAATTCAGGTTAGTATCCAATCCTGCAAACAATTCCTTCCAAAACTTTGACGTAAATTTGACATGTCTATTGGAGATCACCATCTTACGAATTCCATGCAATCTAAATATTTATTTCATAAAAAATTCAGCAATATTAATTTCTTTATAAGTAGATTTCACAGGTATAAAATGTGCATATTTGCTAAGTTTATCAATCACTATCATAATCGAGTCATTTTACTTTTGAGTCTTAGGCAAACCTGTGATGAAGTCCAACGAGATAATCTCCCACTTCCATTCTGGTATAGGTAGAGGATGTAGAAGACCGGTTGGATGTTTATGTTCAGTCTTTACCTGTTGACAATATAAGCATTTAGATAAATATTCAACTGTTTCACTCTTCATGTTAGGCCAATAAAATAATTTTCCTAAGGTTGTTACCATTTTATGGTATCCTCGATGACCAAAATACGACCTTTTTTGCAATTCGTCAAGAATTGTTGATTTTAAATCAGTAGAATTAGGTACATACAACCTGTTTTTGAACCTTAGCAGTCCATTTTTATCTAAACTCAGATATGTTTTGTTCAAGTTTTTGCATTTTCTTGCAATTATGTTGTTGTTTTGATGTACTTTTCGTCATTACTGCTTGCAGATTTTATTCTTTGTTCGATGTCGTTTTCTTCTTTGCTAACACTTATCTCATAAAGTCTATTAGTCCTTTCACTTAGAGCATATGCAACTTTGTTTTATTTACCTTTGATGTGTCATACTTCGAAATCAAATTCACTTAAAAAGGCCATCCATCTCGCTTGCCTTGCATTGAGATCAGGTTGAATGAATAAAAACTTTACACCATTGTTTTCGGTTAGTAGAAGAAATCTTCTCCCCATTAAATAATGTTGCCACATTTTCAGAGCATGAATTACGTCTACTAATTCCAAATCATGCGTAACATAATTCTGTTCATGTTCTTTTAGTTTACGTGATTCGTAACAGATGATGTGTCAATCCTATGTTAGGACACCTCCCAAGCTTTATTTGCTTGCATCCATGCAAATTGTAAAATCTTTATCGGGATCCGCTACCCTTAGGATAGGTGTGGTAGTTAATAATCTTTTTAATTTATCAAGGTTGTCCTGACAGTTTTGTGACCAAGTAAATATTATTCCCTTTTTCTTTAGCGATGTAATTGGATACGCGATCTTGGAAAATCCTTCGATAAATCTTCGGTAATAATCGGTAATTCCCATGAATTATCTGATGTCTACTACATCCTTAGGGATAGGCAATTCCATAATGGATTTTATATTTTTTGGATCAACTGCAATACCATCTTTGGATATCACGTGTCCTAGGTACTGTATCTTTCTTTGGTAGAAGTCGCACTTATCAAACTTCATATACAACTTATGTTTTCTTAAGGTCTGCAATACTATTTCCAGATGTTCTTCATGTTCTTCTTCCAATTTTGATTAAACTAAAATATCATCAATAAATACCAACACAAATTTATCCAGATATTGAATGAATATACTATTCATCAAACACATAAAGGTTGTTGGTGCATTAGTAAGACTGAATGGAATTACGATAAAATCATAGTGTCTGTAACATGTTCTAAACGTTGTTTTATTTATATCTTCATCTTTTATTCTGAATTGGTGATAACCAGACCTTAAATCTAACTTAGAGAAGATCCTTGCTACTCCAACTTGGTCAAACAGGTCATTAATTTTGGGTAAAGGATACTTATTCTTGATCGTCATCTTATTCAGTTGTCGATAGTCAATGCACAGTCTCAAGGTCCCATCTTTATTTTTAACGAAGAGAACCGGTGCTCCCCAAGGTGAGACACTTGGTCTAATATATTCTTTATCTAGTAGTTCTCACAGGTGAATTTTCAGTTCCGTTAATTCAGGTAGACTCATTCTATAAGATGCCTTAGATATCGGGGATGATCTAGGTAGTAGATCGATAGAGAAATCTATCTCTCTTCTTGGAGGTATTTTGGGTATTTCGTCCACAAATACATCTCTAAACCCATGTAGGACTGCAAAGTCCTATAAACTGGTTTTTTTTTCCTTTTCTAATAGATTAGTTACATGAACAACATAAACTTGGCAACCTTTGTTCATACATTTCTTAAACTGCATGGCTGATATCTGCCTAACCGAAATTGGTTTTTTGATCCCTTGTATCATCCTAACTATGTTGTTTCCGTCTCTGTAAATAAGTGAATTTTCGTAACAATTTAGTATTACTTTATGTTTCTCTAACCAGTCCATTCAAATGATTAAACCGTAAGATCCCAAAGGTAAAATGTTCAGATCTAACTTTGTACTTTGACTGTCTACGCTGAGTTTACATTCAGAAATAAAATTTGTTACCTTTCTCTTGGTCTTTGTTGCTAACTGTACTAACCAGGACTTAACATTCTTTACTTTCTTGAGCTTGTTTAATTCAACTAAACCAGGAATAACATAACTCAGACTACTCCTGGGTCAACTAATATGGAAATGCGGTTATCATGAATTTTACCTTCAACCTCCATGATAGTGGAATGATGATCAACTTGCCTTCCATCCACAACTGCATTAATTCTATGCACGTTTCTGCCCATATCTCCTACTGTCAAATCTTCTTGTAGGTTATGGACTGAAGTTCTTGTCGTGGAAATTAAGCGTGGACAATTTCTCCTCAAGTGAGTTTCTCCACACTCCCAACACTTCAATGGTTCTCTGGGGTGTTTGAATGATAGTCCTTCTTTTGGAAACCTTTTTCCATATTACAGAAAGGGGATGGTTGGAATCCTTTCTTTCGTTGATTCATTTTGTATTGTTTCTTGTCCTTCCATTCCTTGGGAATTTCATACCTCTGTTTGTACTAATCATAACACATCCAAGCCTTTCTAAACACTTCGTTTAAAGACTTGGGATTCTCAAATTCAATTATGTCTTTGTATGACTATGGTAGACAACTTAAGAATCATTGTATCTTTAATTTGTCTTCTTTGATGTATGGTACAAATCTCAATAATTCTAGGAATTTATTTACTAGATCGTCCATGGTCATTTGTCCAAGTCTTAGTTCGTAGAATTCCTTAGTTTTTACTTCATAATATATTTCTGACAAATATTTCTTCTTGAAATATTTTTTAAAATATGACCATTACATCTGTTTCTCTTTCAATCCCTTAGCCAATTTCAGGTCTTACCACCAGATACTTGGTTTTCCCTTCAAGTTGTAAATGGCCATTCTGACTTTCATATTACTAGAGTAGTTGCAAATCTGAAAGTATTTCTTTATATCTAGTAGCCATGCTTCAGCCTCTTGACCCGTCCTTGATTATCCATCAAAGGTGGATGGTTTTATTTTCTTGAATTCACCTTCCAGGTGATCTACTTGTTTTCTTTTTCTTCCCGTAGCTGTCTTGTTTCCTGTCATGTGTGTCTTTGGAAGAATTATCCTTATTTTTTGTTTCACGACCAGAGTTTTTAGAGGACCTTTTGTTGACTTATTCCTCTTTGTCATTGTTCTTTGGGATCCTCTTAGCTACTATACTGCATAGAATCATTTCATTTATTTCTAACTGGTCTTCCTATGCCTTTTTCTGCTTTTCATTATCTACTTTAAACACTTGTAATTCCACGATGAGGTTCTTCATTGTTTCCAAAACTTGGGTGGTTGAAATTCCTTCATTGTTATGAAGTCCTTGATTTGGATTCTCCTGAGGTTTGATTTCTTCTTCATTCTATGCTGACATTATCACAACAGGCCAACAATTTTTCTGTTTGTAACAATAAAAATATTTCTTAGTTTTTCTTCGACAGAAATAAAAGAATTAAAAAAAATTGATTTTCCATGAGGTCCAAGTGTTGTAACCTTCAACTCTGATACCATATGTAATGTACCCCAAATTTCACAAAAGTAAAATAAAATTAGGGAACATTAAAGTCCCTTGAATATCCAACATTGTTTGCGACACAAAAATAATCCATGATATATAACTTATTCATTTATTTTATATGCATAACAGTTTTACCTCTTTGTCATTATCCCTCTTAAAGGCCGAAGGAGATTTAAATTCCTCTTGTCTCTTACTGTTATATTTCACCATAGCGTCGTTATTGGATTAGAATCATACACTTATTTGTATTGAATAATTTTGTGACCATGACTATTATAGCCCTTAGAATAACCACTAGGAAGCCCTTAAAATAACCACTAGGTCTATGTCAAGACATGATATCCATATTAAATCACGTAATAGACTAGGTCATACAAGATATGAGCACTCAAAATCATGGACACAAGATCAACCCATTGTAGATATAGTGTTGATCTAGGAGACATAAGTCCTAAGCGCTAGGATTCAATTTTACCCATAACAACATATTACTTTATAATAGTGCATGGAAAATGTTTAAACAAGAGGAGAGAACGATGTACCTATACTTAAACATTGATAACCCTACTCAACTGTTAACATGGTATTCTCGATCTAGGGTTATCTCTAGGATTAAACATTTAAGTGGTTCAAAAATCATTTTTTGGTGGATGACAGGTCGGGTCTGAGCCTACTCCATGCTAGCTTGTAGATATTTACTCATGGCCGACCCACTACAGGTGAAGCCTATGCAGTACCCTCCAGAACTGACACTTTGGCGAAAACACCCAATGTAGGCTCCCCACTTCCCTCGACTTCACATGGAAGAGGTAAGGGGGTGTACCGACCACTTTTACTCCTCTTTCGAGGGCCTCGAGGTAACCTTTGTTCTTCGTAGTTTCCCCATTAGTCTTGTAACACGATTTTGTCTCTACGTTGTATTTGACTGGTGATTTTGGTAAAGCTCAAGTCTGGTGAGTGATGGGAGGAGGCAACGGAAATCCAGGGTTCTCTATGCACAAGGGTGAGTAAACGTTCTATTTTTTATGTTCTCTGTGAGAAGTATTCCGTAAATGTAATCTATGTATGGTGCATTGTAAAATAATTACGAGGTTCCATGTACAGAACCCATGTTTCTTTTCTTTGTTTGAGGGTTGACAACACATGACAGTTGCACCTCCGTATGCGTTTTCTTCCCAGGATTCCATCGAGTTTATGTTTCCATTTATAAGTTAGGTGAAACACCTTTAGATTTAACGCTCGGGTTTGAGTGTTATTGTGTTTTCTCTTGGTTGGTTGTTAGTATTCAAGCCTATAGTCGTTTGCGGTCCCTTCCCAATCAGACCATGGCCCAAATTGTTATTATAAGTTAAACCCTCTGATCTTTATCGTTTTTATTTTATTCACCATTCATATCATTGTTATTCTTACACTTATGAATTTTTCCAACAATCTCAAATATTACTATGCTAGTTGATGTTATTCATACTTGACTGTTGTTAAAACTCCGTAGGAAAATTTTGTGTTTACATTCTGTACATGTATGGAAACATTAATAGGATCTTATTCATTTTGAAACTAGCAAAAACATTTGTTTGTATCCTCTGGTTGTAAAAATTTCTCTTTCAGGAAGAATCATGGTTTGTCCCTTGGCCACCTCGGCAACATCATTTACTTGATCTCTCGTCTAGTACAATTATAGAATTAAACCATTTGTGAAAGGGTTTTCCTATGTCGACCACTCTGCACTAACAAAGGAGAGGGCATCCTTGTTTATTAACTGATATCCCCTAATATTGTAATCATTCACCACCTCATCTGCTGAATGTATGCGGAATGAAAATCATAGGGTTTGAACACGTTTTACATAGTTAGACTTTAACCTATGAATTGGGTTCTTACTGTAAATTTTTGTGCACTTAGATTTTTGTATTTTACCTTTTTGTAATGTTGTTTAATTTTAATGATCCCTCTATTGTGAAGATACTCAGGTCACATCTGGTGCGCCTCTATGGATGCTTATTAATTTAAAAATTTCTTCACTATGATCATTACCTCAAATAAAAAATTTCAACTGTGTGATTACGCGGAATTAAATGGTAGTTTTGTTTAATCGTTGACCTTGCCACAATCGAATCCTTCTGTTTATTTGGTCCTCTACACAAGGTTTAGATATTCGTATTATGTACTTCTTGTTTGATCACTCTATGCATGGTCTATTTCGATGATAATTGGTTTCACTTCTTTGCTTACTTTCACTTCCTCTATTTTACAAGTGAACGGCTATATGCAGGAATATATAAAAAATAATGATGGGTCCTTTATGTTTTGTGAGGGTACCCATCAGTCGGTTTGGGTCCACTCCTCCTCCCCCTGGATCATGTACATATTATCTCACAAGGAACAAAAGGTGATCTGGTTTTCATCGAGACTCAATCTAAGTTTTTTCCTTGATTTATTCTAATGTTTAATTTCCATAGAATTAAAATTCTAGCAAGTTACTAAATCCTCGTTTTACTTCTTTTGCAGGTTATGAAAGTCAATGTAATCGGATGAAGGAAGCATCTTACCTCGAAATCTATTCATGTTCCATGTCCTTCCTTGACCGATATACGTGCATTAATATTCAACTACATACAAAATTTTGTAGAGACTTTCCTAGGGTTCTGTTTACAACACAGAAGAATGTGGAGTTCTCGATCTATGGTATTTTAACTGTAAAGTTTGAAGAAGATTCATTTGAATACAACGGTTATTTTTGCAAGATGATTGTAGTCTAATGAATCAATATCTTTCTGTGGTAATAGATAAAATAAAGAATATATTCAGACTATTATTCTTTCTACCTATTCTTTGCATGTTATCAAATTGATAAGAATACCATCTTTGTTTATTCCCTATTCCAATATTTCTCTACAGAGTTTTGTTATGTACATATTTGAATAACAATTCAAATGCGAAATATGAAAGGCCAATAGGCATCTAAACATAGATCTAATATTTTTTTGTATGATAACACACACACACACACACACACACACACACACACACACACACACATTTAAAGATATGTGTACGACCATCATATTTCAAATAAGCAACATTTCTAGTATCATTCAACTATGTGCAGCCATAGTATAATATGGTTATATAGTACCTTAAGAACTAATTTACTTATGTATACATAGTTAACACATTCCTAACAATTAACGTAACCATAAATATACATTGACAATTATATACAAGCTAAGATACATATATGAAACCTGATGTTGGAATACAAATGGAACAACCACATTCCACCCAACCATAGAACAAAACAACCAAGTTCACTTGTCCTTCTCACCTCCTAGCATGACCATGAGTCCATAAGGGAAAACTGAATGATCCTCCTTAGCTATAGTCACCATCCACAGATCAGAAAAATCCTTTGCCTCACAATAACCATGTTCATGACAAAAAATAGTTTTCTTTTCCCCAACATACTAAGTAGCGTCTTGCCTCCTCCATATGTTGTTAACATATGCATCCTCGTCCCTAGGTCTTTCCTTCCCTCCTTGGGGAAATTCACAACTTTACAAATCACTGATTTTTAGGGGCTGCTAGTGGTTAGATTCCACTTCTGCCACTTGTAAAAATCAGCCTTGAGGTAACTCAAACATGTTCCCCACTCATGGAGTCATGGTCAAATATTTTTAACCTGGTTGTTCCATTTGTATTCCAGCATTTAATTTATTAAAAGTTTTTCTTACACATGTGTCAAAATAAAAGAGGCTAGTTGGGAAAGTCAAATCTTTTCCCAACAGTCATCAAATAATTAATTACAACAATCTAAATTCCAAATTCATATTTTCCATAAATGGAAAATAATTTCCAAATCCGAATTTTTCCAAAAATGGAAGTTTATTTCAAAGTTCACTTAGAATTCAATATTATAGAATTTGAGGATATTACACCCCACCCATGAAAACCAGGCCTTAAACCCAACAACCATAAAAGAGAAGAACTAGTGAATTAAGAAAAATAATTGGGAAAGAAAAAAACTATGGAAGAAATGCTAAAGAAAGAAACCAGATCCCATCGAAATCAAAATGGCCCAGTCACCTTGAAAGGAGGCAACCCCAAATCACATTCTAAATGATAAAATCCCTATCATGGAACTGTAGAGGACTGATCTTGAAATACAAATTATAAATGGTTTGACATTTCATCAAATCCGAAAAACCTCACCTCCTCCTTCTCCAGGAGACTAAGAAGCAAGAAGAGGAAGTTTTGAAAATCACAGAGCTAATGTGGAAAAATAAAAAAATCAAAGCCATCAATGCAGCAGGGATGTCCAGAGGCATTTTCAGACTATGGGATCCACAAGTATTTAACATCAATTACGTGAAGGAGTCACCTAATTGGATGTTTCTCAATATAACACACATCCCCTCATGTATGTCTATCAAGATTCTCAATATTTACATGCCTTGCACCCCCCAAGAGAAAATCTAGTGTTGGAACTCCCTCTTATCACTCGTTGATGAGGTAAGAGGTTTGAATCTTATAGCAGCGGGGGATTTTAATACCACTTTATGAAAAAAAGAAAAAATAGGAGGAAATTTAGTCTGAGATCCCTACAGGGAGCTTATGGAATACTTCTCCTCCTCTTGGGATATTTTAGACATTAATCCCACCAATGGAACATTTACCTGGTCCAATAATAGATCTAGCTCCGCCCATATCATGCCTAGGCTGGATAGATTTTTCCTTAGTGTCCCTCTCCTCATCTCCCCTCTTATCCCTAAATCCTCCATCCTCTCTTGGGATGGATCCGACCACCGACCTATATCCCTTCTTCTTGCTGAGCCTCTTAATCTTGGACCAATCCACTTCTGCTTTAAACTGCATTGGATTCTTGACCCCTCCTCCCTTTCCATTGTTGACTCGACATGGAACCAATGGATTATTGGCTCTCCCATATATATATGGGAGAAAAAAATTAGTAAACTCAAATAAGCTCTTAAAATCTGGATCAAATCCAAACTGATCGACTTAGACCAATCCAAAATGCAATTGGAAACAAATATGGACAGTCTAAGAGAGAAATTGGAAGTGGAGCCTCCAGATCCATCTACACTGGAAGAAGAGAGAATCACTTCCAAAACTTATATGTCAACTCTGAAAATTGAAGAAGAGTAGTGGAGACTAAAATAAAGAAGCCCTTGGCTTCAAGCAGGGGACAAAAATACTATTTTTTTCCATAGACAAGATAAGATCAAAATTTGGAGAAACAGAGTATCCAAAATCACCACTGAGGATGATTTCTTGATTACATATTATAATCAAATAAAAATAGTATTCTCTCAACAGTTGAATCCATCTACAAGGAGCAACCCACTTGTAAACTTGATTCCTTAGAAAAAATGCTCGACACAATTCCCCTTCTCCTAAAACCTGAAGAAAATAAACAACTTTGAAAGATCATATCGAAAGAAGAGATTTGGAATCTCATAAAATCAATGAACCCAGACAAATCTCTGGGACGAGATGGGTTTTCGGTCCACTTCTAACAAAAATGTTGGGGGACCATTCATAAAGACTTGATTAGAATGATCAAATAAATCCATAGAAATTCCTTGATAGGAGGGAGAATGAATTCCACCTTTTTGGCCCTTATCCCTAAAGACTCCAACCCCTCATCCATTAGAATATTTAGACCCATCTCCCTCTGCAACATTTCCTACAAAATTTTCTCCATAATCCTTTCCAACAGAATAAATCCCTTCCTCCCCTTCCTCATCTCCCCAACTCAAGGAGGTTTCATTGAAAAGAGACAAATTGTTGATAATATTATTTTGGTACAAGAAGCTATTCACTCAAGTCAATCTAGAAAAGAGAAAGGCATGGCCATTAAACTTGATATGGAAAATTCCTTTGACAGGGTCAGACACAACTTCCTTCTGGTAGTTCTCTCTAGGATTGGTTTCAATGGCCTCTTCCTATATTGGATCCATGCTTGCATTCGTTTCCCCTGGATTTCCCCACTTGTAAATGAGAGGCCCACCCCATTCTTCCAAATTTCTAGAGGAATTCAAAAAGGTTTTCCCCTCTCCCCCATCCTTTAAATGCTCATGGTTGAAGCCTTCAACAAGAAGTTGGACAAAGATAGAGAATCCAAACTCATCCATAGGATCAAAATCACTCAAGGATTCAAAAGAATAAACAACTCCCAATTTGCGGATGATACCATCCTCTTGGGAGGGGGATCAACTATTTTAGAATGAATATTCAAAGCATCAATGGATGAATATACAACAACCTTCGGAGGAATGTTCCTCAACAAGAAATGCAGGCTATCTCTATAATCCTCAATTTCACCGACACCACTACTTGGAATTCTTTCAACTACCTTGACATCCCCATCTCCTCAAAATAGCTCCCCCTCCTCCACAACTTGTGTTAATCCCTAATATTGGCTCATTACCCCTTAATTGGGGCATACTATATTAGTAATGTTATTTTATTTGTGTCGGCTTTAGGGCATTAGTTGTAATTATACCTCCTAGTCTCCTATATATACCAAGGAGACATTTTCATTTTGGATCATCTTGTACTTGAACATTTAAGTGGGGTAAAAGGAGGTTTCCCCCTCAAAGAGGCTTATTATCTGAAATTATCTCTTTTTCAAGGCGTTGAGTACTTTTTCTGAGGTTTTTCTATGCTATATTGAAATTTGGTTCATAACATATGGTATTAGAACTCAAGGTCTTGGGGTTTCGCTGCTACATCTAAGACACATTGGAATTTTTGCTATAACTTTTTTTCTACAATGTTTCAGAAGGAACGGCTTGGAGGATATTTAGTAGACGGATCAAGGTACGTTGGGTTCAAAATTCAGTTCCTGAGGCCTTATACTTTCAGAGATACAGCCTGTACAAGATAGGGTTCTGGAATCATCCTGAACTTAGTCATTGCAGAATTTTCACTATAAAAACTTTTCTGTAACATTTCAGACCCTGAACTTTGGAGGCTATTTACAAAAATTAGTAAGGTATTTGTGGTAAAATTTTATCCTCTTGGTCATCTTAAATTTGTATATAAACCCTATGTAAGATAGGGTATCTAACTAGTCCTATTGACTAGTCTCAAGAAGGTGTTCTAGGTAAAACAATCATAACTTCTTCCTAGAGTATCCAAATTGTGTGGGACTAGTTTCATTGGATTGTGGACAGTCTGTAGTATTTCTGGAGAAAGTTTCATAATTTTATATCAATCATTTTGTGCGGGGCACGCTATACAAGTGAGATCTCCTGGAAATACCAAAAATCGACAAGTTGTGGGGGAGTTACCGTAAATTCCACTTGGAACATCCAATTTTGATCAGACCTATGGCTTTGCAGAGAAGAAATATCAGAGAACTACATAAAAGAAATTTTCATACCCATAAGGGACAAAACGTGGGAGATACAACAAAATAAATGTTGTCTAGCAGAACCACCTCAAAATCAAGGTTCAAAAGTGATACTTGGCCAACATGCCACCAAAAAATGGAACTTCTACACCAAATAAGCCTCCAAAAAATCCTACTTGGACTCTTGATGAAGGTGAAGAAATGCGTAGGGACATAAATGAACTACAAAATAAGATGGATTCAATGGAAGCTATGTTGGATACTAAGATGGATGGTTTAAAAGGGGAGATCATGGAAATATTGAAAAATTTCGTAACAGAGAAGACACCTGAAAGTGAAAATGCATCCCATGAAATTCATGAT
>JASDQU010305826.1:113037-135575 GCA_032191745.1 Picea mariana | reverse complement strand
TCAAATGGTTACCCTTGGCAGAATGGTGGTATAACACTTCCTTTCATACTGCAACAAAAATGACACCATTTATGGCACTTTATGGATACCACCCTCCTTCCATCACTTCTTCTCTAAAATAAAAATCTAAGGTTCAAGCAGTGGAAGATCACATCGAGCATCAACAACAAGTTCTCCAAACCTTAAAGGACAACCTGACCATGGCACAAAATTACATGAAACAACAAGCATATCAACATCGTCGTGAAAGAAGTTTTGAAGTAGCGGATTGGATGTTTTTAAGACTACAACCATACAAACAGATGTCCCTCAAGCAAGCCAAGAAGGATAATAAATTATCACCAAAGTACTATGGCCCTTATAAGGTGTTGTAAAAGATTGGTACTATGGCATACAAATTGGAGTTGCTTGCATCTTCACGAGTACACCCAGTTTTCCATGTTTCATGCTTAAATAAGGTTATAGGCGACAAGATCCCAGTTCAAACTATATTTCCAGAACTTGACGAGGAAGGAAAAATCATATTGGATCCTGAAGCCATCACTGACATAAGAATTTGCTAGCTAAGGAATAGATCCATTTCAGAGTATCTCATTAAATGGAGGAAACTATCAGCTGAAGATTCCACTTGGGAAGATGAGTCTTTTATACAGAAGCATCCAGAGTTACTTAGGCATTGCGGACAACACTTGTCTCAAGGGGAGGGGTATGTTAAGCCCTACTATTGGCTCATTACCCCTTAATTTTGGCATATTACATTAGTAATGTTATTTTATTTATGTCGGCTTTAATCCATTAGTTGTAATTATACCTCCTAGTCTCCTATATATACCAAGGAGACATTTTCATTTGGAATCATCTTGTACTTGAACATTTATGTGGGGTAAAAGGAGGTTGCCCCCTCGAAGAGGCTTATTATCTGAAATTCTCTCTTTTTCAAGGCGTTGAGTACTTATTCTGAGGTTTTTCTATGCTATATTGATATTTGGTTCTTAACAGAAGATGGACATTTTCACACAACCCACCACATTTCATGGACCCGCCATTGGCTATCATGATTTGAAAATTATTGACAGCATGAATATAGAAAATGGTTTCCTGGGCAATGCGGTGATGAATAAAATTATGGTTGCTACCAATGTCAACAAAGATGATGACCTTCCTGTTCTTAATGTAGCCAATGAGATTGAGTGTTTGGCGGGCCGAGAATCCAGTGAGGGCATGCAAGGAAATAAGTGGGTCAACTTTAGGTGGATCAGCAGGTTCTTGGGTGGCATCAGGAAGGGAGGGTTCTTCAACAAGGGGGACAGTCACATCCTCACATCCTTACACTTGTGCCCCAGTAAATATTTTTCATCACAATTATAGCAAAGACCCTTCAGTTGGCGTTCAACCATTTCATCCCTAATTAGTTTATGGACCTTGAGGGGAGTAACAAGAGGGTTAGGATTAGAGGGTCGAGGGTGAGGAACAAAAGGGGTTTTTTTGTTTTAGGAAAAAACAACTTGTTGGGCCTCTTTATCATGTTGAGTAGCTTCCAACCAAGTGGGAGGGTGGTTCATGAGAACCTGGGATCGGATTTCATCCTTGATATCACTAATAAAGCATTCACGAAAGAATGCATATAACATGCCCTCTATTCGAAAGGCCAAATGCTCAAAAGAAGTGATGAAGTCTTCCACTGTGCTTGACTGTTTCAACTTGGTCAAACGACCTAGATAGTGGGTATCAGTATCAAAGCAGGCATAGAGCTCAGCAAAAACCTGGGTCCAGGCAATATACCCCTGACATGAATTTTTTCTCCATTTCCACCATTTCTAGCGTTCAGGATCTAGATAGAGGACAACATAGCGAAGTTTGGCCAACTCGTCAGTAATACCATGCAGAGAAAAATAATGCTCCATTTGAGTGACTCAACCTGTAGGATCGGAGCCATCAAATTTATTGACCTCTACGTGGGGAAGACGGGGTTCATGATGAAAGGAGTTGGAGTGAAAATGCGAAGACTGAGAGGAATCATGAGCATCGAGTTGTGTTGATGAAGAAGGACCCATAGGGCAGTTCAACAATTGATTGACAACAGTCTGGAGGGAGGCCAATTGGGTTGTGAGGTTGGCTTCCAAGGTGTCAATGCGGGAATTGGTGGAATCCATCTGAGATGTGAGATGTTCGATGGATACATGGGCTTGATTGACGGAATTTTGGATATCTTGGTTGTGAGAGGTGGCCATTTGGAGAGGGAAAGTGCGGGTAAGGAAAACAAATGGGTGGGTGGGACCACAAGAAAAAAAAAAGATGTAGAAGTGATAGGTACCATGACGATCAGTGCTTGAAGGGAAATATAATGGGGTAGGCGTAAAATAGGGAAATTGGGAAGGGGTCGGGTCCACTTAAACAAAAGGGATTAAAAATGAAGGGTGTGACTGCAATTAGGGAAAAAAGGAGAAGCCAATGGGATAGCTCCCAAATAAGTGTGTTGGCAGGACCACTGTACTCTTTCTTTATTTTTCTTTTTTTTTTTTTTTTACTCCTGTGGAGTTATACTCCGGCTTAAAGAATACTGCAGTGAAGAAATTCCCAAATGCTTAACAGGAAGAAATGTGTAGTAATTTTGCAGCTAGAATGCAGAAGAAAATGTAGCACAACAATAGATCTTGTTGGTTCTATTTTTGTTTCCTTCCCAATGGTTAGGGTATTCAAGGGTTCTACAGAAAAGGGTTTGCCCTATGCTATAGCTCTTCGATATACGTGCGGGGTCTCACAGTAGTACTCGGCCCAATATCTCAGGGCACCAATTAAGGAGGCTAAACTGTACCCTTAGTCATACTACCTGACTACCCAGGAACTATAGATTATCTTCTTGAGTGTTTTTCTCGATGGCACTATAATAGTGAGGTGGCCGATCAATTTATCTACATAGGGCTTTAGGAGATCTAGGTCGATTTGTATACAGGTGTTGTATGATGCGCTACCACTCGAAGGGGTACCGACAGGGGTTACAAGGGTGGACAACAGATTTTCTCTTAAGTACCACTTGTATTTCCTACACGTATGAATCCCCAACCACAGGTTTATGCACGTAACGATAGATCTCTATAGCTTAAAGACATCGGAATACGTCTCTACCCTGGAAAAAAAAAAACCTCAATTTTCTGCCGAGGAAGGTTCTCTAATACCACTTGTAATGTTCCAGATATAAAAAGTATGCAGAACAAAAATAAATATTCAGAAATGGAATATGAACAACAATATAACTAGAACAACACCACGATAATACCAGAATGATAGCAAAATAACACCAGAAAGAGAACTTTGATTACTGAGAGCAATGTTCACTTGCCTCTTCGAGGGGGAAACCTCCAGCAGAGGAGAGTTCTATTACAATAATATCCAAGACAAAACTTATCATACCCTAGACTTCTATTTATACTAAATCTGTCTATCAAAAGAACAATATAGAGGAAGATCCTTCTAGAAGAGGAAGCTTCTATTAGATCTTCTTACATTCGACGTATTCTTTCTTATTGCTAGACCTTATTAATATTGGCCTTTATTACATGGAAATATATTATTCTACCTATGTGAGGGGTTATGTCCCTAACATCTGGATACCAAGTATAAACTAGGTCTTTCATGAGATTACCTTGCTTTGAAAGATGGAGCCCTTGAAATTCATGTCTATCAATGATAGTGAAAACTAAATACCCGAACATATGAAACTTTTTATCTTTCTTAAAGTTCGACAATTGAGATGTTATTTTCGTGGATATAATCCTTTATCAATCAAAAAATCTTTTTCCTTGAACAAAGTAATACAATATATACATATCCAACCTGGGAATAGAAGCAGTGGATTCCAACCTGAGAATTCTAGCTAAAAACCAAGCAATTTCTTTGTAGGGTTTCTTGAGCTTACTAACCTGTATTTTGATAAAATTATTGGCTTCCTCGACTTAAAATATTGGAGTTGGCTTCGACAATTTAAGCATCTAATTGAAAGTAGGTGGCCCCAAAGAAATCAGTGAGAGCCCATTCATTTTGATAATCCTTTGGTCTTTCTCGAAGTTGTCAGTACACCATATTACTAAGTCCCTTGTGTGAAGTACTTTTGGAACACAGCCTGCTTGGACCATCCTAGACGTCCATACAATATTAACATTCCTTTATTCAATAATTAATGAAGAATATTTCTTGTAAACTTTGGACCAACGATTTTATGAATTTTCTCATGCAAATGTATTCAACATATATAGAAGCTTTCTTTTATTTTCACCATCCTCTTTTGTGATTATTGTAACATGCAAAGGACTCAAGTGATTATAGAACAATATTTTCCCTCTTTAAGTTAATATTGGAGCTTTTGTTTCGAGGGAGAATTTGGATGAATTAAATTCTAAATTATGGGGTTAATATCGAAGAACTCACTATATTAATAACAGTCTTGATATATTAACTTCACAGGAGCCAAGCATTAAATGTTTCTTTGAATACAGTGACACTGGAAAACGATTTCGATGGAGCAGAAGAATGGATATTAAAATTTTGAAAAATCTTATCTTTGTTTCCGAGGTTATAGTGAGTAATCTTGAAAAAAATTCTAAGTACCAATTGTCGCGCAGGAAAAAGAATGATCATATTTTAAAGAAATCGTGGAAACTCTGCCTCCATGGTAAAACTCGAGAAATAACTAATTGTAAGAAATAACATAGCGGGAAGAGAAATAGATAGGGTAATAAAAATTTAAGAAATCTTCTCTTTCACGATTCAAGAATGAGATTAAGTATGGAAATAGGCAGACGGAGAAATACTTAAAAAAAATATAGAGATTTGACCTCTTGTGATTCTGCCACTCCAAAGAAAAATTAAGTACTTTGAGATTTGGATTTTTTCTAAGTATGGTACAATGGGATAGAAAAAGAGATGTTATGGGATAATTTTAAGATCAACAACACTCTATCAAAAGATATCTAATTTTCTAAATTTGTGGTTTTCACCACAAAAAACCCTAATAAATTGTTGATTTTAAATTGTCGAAAACTTCGCTTCCCAGACTTCCTTTTAGATTTTTTTTTTTTGAAATTTGGTATTTGTTTTAGAGGAAATCATATATGTGGTTGTTTTCTTCAAATTCTATACAAAATGTTTCATAAATCAACCTAAAAACTTCCATCCTCCTTTTTACATGAAAATTTTGCAAAAAGGTAAAAACCTCCCACTTTGTGCCCAAGAAAGAGATTTGATACCACTTATAGTAAAATTCAAAGATATAAGAGAGAATATAGCCCTTAAATTCATAAATAAAGCCTTGAACATCAAAGATACCAAAACATTCACCATGAAAAACACAAGAATATAGAGAGACAACCCTTAAGGTAGGGTGACATCATCAAATACTCCTTATGGAAGGAATCACTTCACAAGCCATGCTTTATACAAGACAATAAAATCTAACACATATATAATACAATGATACTCATGTGTATTTATACTATCTCATGATTATTCCTAGGGATTTAATGCTAACTACCTGATCTGAAAAACGAGTGATTTCTCTACTCTATGCAAGTTTTCAATCGATAATCGTTTTCTGATGAAGTATTTTCATAAGGATTAAAAGGCATATGAATCCACGATTAAACATGATTTTAAACAAGGATACATAACATACATGAACTCAAATGGAATAAAGAACATGAAAAGACAAGAGAGAGACAATCGATGTTGGTAATGGAGTTCACCCCTCCTAGGCTATGTCTCTGGATCTACTTCAATTGGAATACGGATCGCTTTCATTCCTTCTTCAAAATATGTTGGGACCTTCTCATAAGTGATTACATAAGATATGCCTTCTCCTTCAATGATGATTCAAGAAGACTGCTCACACTCATACCTCTCCATACATCAAGAAGGATAATACCTTACATGAATAAGTCTCTCAAAGCTTAGGAGTAGTAGCGCTATGGATTTCTAACTCCACGCATTAACTCTGCATTACTCTCCCCTTACTCTCCCCCCTTTCAAAGGGCTCACATAAGGAATTACATATTTGTTCCTCACTCCCTCTTAAGAAAGAGCATTAATCCCTAGATCCACAATAATAGGATCTAATTACAAAAGAGAAAAAACAAGATCCATGAATGTAGGATCTCAAACTATATTCAAGTACATAATGGGAAAATTCTCAAAACCACCCAAAGACTCTCCATCCATGTCCTTGATTCTCTCAACCTATAATTGAGAATCATGGAAAATTGTGTGAGGTGGTTTCTCACATAAGAACCAATTTCCATAATTACAATTTCAATGAAAAATACGTGAGTCTTAATTTCCTCACAAGTATTAATCATTTTACAAAAATAATTAAGTGCATGAGTTTTCCAAAAGCTCATAAAGCATAATTAAATGCATGAGAATCTCATAAAAGCATAAAATAAATGCATGAGACCTTTTCCTCACAAAGAATTAATAAAATGCATGATAAAATAAAACTCAAAACATATAAGTTCACCACCTTCACCATTCTACAAATCAACTTGGTGAACACCGTAAAGTCCTTCCATGTATGGAAATTCGTCTGGATCACGCCTCCCCACAAAGAACCTTTTGTTCTCCAAAAGTATCAACTCTATTTGTATGCAAATGACCTCAAAAGGTGCATTATTTCAAGACTCCTTCACACGTGTACTTCGGAATCAGAATGCAAAGCCAACACCTCTAACTACTACAAAGAAAATGTTTAGAAAGGCACATCCCTTGTCTCCTTCACCTCTGTTCTTTGGAGCTCGAAATGCAAAGCCCACACCTGCATAATCTTGCAACCTATAGTTGATGACATGTACTTTAATCTTTGGAGTACCTTACTTTCCAAGAGTTTATAACTACACTCTTGGTCAATTTTACAATGAACCGCCAAAATGGCATCGGCAAAACGTCTCATACAATTGATTACAATGATGGTTACAAAATGAATCCACTTAAGGCTTAAGGTGCAAAATAACACCTCTCACTCTCCTCTCTCAAGAGTGGCTAAAATCCATTACAATGCTTCATAATCAATTTACATTTTACATGACAATTTCAAGCCAATTTCATGGCTTTTTATAGGGCAATTACATCAAATTTTTGAAGGCAATTTTAATGTGCCAAACATGTGCACAAAGGGAACAATACTAGGTTTTCTAACCTCCCCATGTGCATCATAGCCAAAAATGTGCACTAGTTGTGGAAAATTCCCAAAAACCCACTGTAATATATGTGCACCAATCAAATGCCCAAAATTCATTTGATGGTTGTCATGAGCACTTGATTTTTAGCAACAATAGGCCTTAATAGTATATAGCACAAAACTAAAATATAAAAATCCACCTAAAAGGGCACAGCAAATTAAAATTGCTAAAATACCATGAGTTTTAATTCCACTAAGCACTAGATCCATGTGACATGGTACCAAGGTTTTGCGCCTTCAATGGCTCTCGGCCCTTGGTTCCATGGGAAAATTTCGACGCTCTGAAACAGAACCCAAGTTTCATCTCCCTAGCATAAACTCCCGTGGTCAGCACTCCAACAAAGAATTCCATTTGATCTCATCTTTTCGGTGTTGGGCGTGTCTTGTGACCAGGGTGGAGAGGCTTGGAACAACGCCAACTTTGACTCCCGATCCTGTCAAGTCCGATTGTATGTGAGGGTGAGGTAGGCAGAAGACCATTAACTGACAGAATCATACATCGAGCATGAACTCATTTTGTGAGATGAGTACAAAGAAATTGTATTATCCACATGTGAAAATGTCATTTTGCTGCCTCCAATTGGTTGTGTCGCCCACAATGGCAGTTTTTCCATTGTCACCATTATGCGTAGAATCTTGGAGAGGCTTGGGGCCGTGGCTCTTTCCCTCTCTATCCCTCCACTAGCGAATGGTGTATATTTTTCCTCCTTGAATCCCACAACACAATCTTCCAATTTCACTCGATTTTGTGCCCAAGTTGCATCTCTTCTCCAACAGTTGTCAATGGGTTTGGAGCTATTGATATATGAATAACACAAGGAGGCTTGCAACAGAAGTGAAACAAAACCAAATGACATCCATGATGCTCCATCGATCAAGAGTGATATGTTAAAGGTTGCATGAGATGTTAAATTTATGCAACCCATTAATTTTTCTTGGCAATTCGAGGCAAACTACAGGCATTGGGTGATTTTCACTTGATGAATTGTAGACCAAAATCTCCTTGATAGTCCCAAAACTTGGTTTGATCGTAAGGACCTCCACATAAGACGATTTTCCTGGAAAGGTATTGAAAAATGAGGAATAAACCATGACACAAAGATAGGTACAAAAACTAGGGACTCGTCGATAATTCCGTGACTTCGAGTGGAGTTTTATCTTTCCAATAACCTGTCATTGGGACATTGACAGAGCACAAATGATGAATTTGATTCCCATTCTCCAAAACGTGGAGATCCCCTTATTATCTCTTCATGTGCCTGGACATTAGAAATATTATTCTTTCATATAACTGGTACGTGCATCGAATATCCATCTATGCATGGGTATGAAGCTCCCAGAACCCCTAATGGACCTTGTGGTAATTGCCTTGGTTTCCCTTAGGTTCAGGCGCTATTATTTTTTTGGCATGAAGAAGATAATTTGACACGTAATCATTGGTGTCGTCGACAATTTTCAATTGGCCAAAGGGTTGTTGGACTTGCATGCAATTTTCCTCCATGATCGTTGGTGGTATCATCTGCATCTACCATCCCATGATAGCATGTTTCCACCAATTTCGTTGCCACATCAAAACATTAATATCAATCTTGATCTTAGGCAGAAGATGGATTCATATGAAATCTAAATTCCCAATTATCTTTGGTTCGAGCTTGGTTATGATAACCAATTGGCGTATTTTCCTCTCTCCTACACGTATTGGTGGCCTACATCTACGGAACCATTTGGGGATGAGTTGCAAGAAAACCTTTGATGCAGACCCCCTATTTCTCCTTAGTGTTGCATGACCTCCTGGTCAGGATCTTTGAATTCCAAAGCTGAATTGGCTCTCCTAGTTTCGAAATGGAACCTCTGACACTAAGTCCACAGGCCCTTATCTAATTTTTTCTCATGTCAGCCAACACTAGGCATGAGTCTCCACTCCATGTGACCGCAGGTGCGACCATGAGCTTAACCCAAATAGGTACTCATCATGTTTTTCAATATCATGGATATTGATGTCGAGGTACCCCATTCCTCTGAGTTTCAAAACTCCAAAAAGGTCTAGGGCTCTTGGATCCTCCCTTATGTCACCCTCATGTGACCACATTCTAACGCTAAAGCGCTACCGGCTTTCGTGATTTGGGAAACCGTGATGTAGTGTTCTTTCCTTCCCTTTTGAATCCTCGACTCTGATGAACCAAATCAATGGTTCAAGCCTTCCCTTGATCAATGGTTGCGATTAAATCGCAATCTTTCCTGTTGTGAGTTCTCGATGCTCCTTCCATTGAATTTCTTCAGTAGCGAGTCAGCGAAACTCTGAACTCTCGCCACATGCCCTCCTAATGGACGTCTCGATACTATCGGATCTCCCTCTTCCAATCCTCCAATGTATGTGGACCACTGCCATGCATCCTCTAGAAATGGACGACCACGATGGTGTCGGATAGACCAACGACCAAGATTGAATCTTGCGGTTCTCTTTTAGGATTTTGGTGGGGTCTTCACTTTCGAATCCTCTGTGTTAAAATCCCCGATGAGTTAGATTTGTGACACCTGTCACTCGAGATCCAATAGCTGGAGGGATTTCCCGAAACCCGACACAGGGCTTAACGAGCTCTAACTTCCCCATTCATGTGACCACTCCACACGACCACAAGTTGCCTTCAGAGAGAACGTTTCATTTCACAACTTCATGAATCTTGTTGTGGATTCCCCTGACTCCTTCAAGTTCTGAACTACGATGGTTCCCGGATCTTTGCCACCTATCCTCCAAATTGGACAGTCTCGATGCTTTTGGAACTTGGCGACTCCTCTTCGTTCTGTTGTTATGAGGTTTAAACCTTACGCATCTTCTCCTGTATCCAATGACTATCGGTCCATGACGCTTCGATTGGATGGTTCAAACCTATCCTCCTGTGATGTGAGAGTTGAACAGTCCCACCGTATCTTCTGAGCAACTCCGCCTCATCCAACGGCCTACGGGTTTCGGCGTTCCTCCTCGAGGACTCTCCACCACCCACTTAGATATTCATGATTCTCCCTCCTGGATACGTGTAGCATTAAATCTTGTGCACCTTCCTCAGATCCGACGATCACTGAGTCTCCTCTGCGATCCAATGGTCAACAATGTTCTTCCCTCTAAAAATTTTGATTGCTTAGACTTAGAAAATTTTCTAAGTCTCGAAGGCTCTACCTTCGTTTCTCCTGGGAGATGGATTTCCTGGATCTCGATAACACTTCTCTAGACTGTTATTCCTCCTGAGATTTTCCTAGTGAATGCCTCAACTCCCCATGCACTCCTTGCATTAGAGGGATTTCGATAACTCAGATCCAAGGGATTTCTCCTAGAGAAATTCCTCCCAATCTCCTGGCGCTCTCTTCTTGCTTGATGCACACTTAGCAGAGATTCAATGAAGAGAAACAATTGAAACTAGAAATTAGTAGTCACATTTCCCTTCTCCCCTACCGAGATTCATTCACTTGCTTACAAAACACAAGAATAACAGAGATTTCAAACGCAATCACACACCATGCATTTGGATCAATTTTCCCTCTATTATATTTTCAAGTGTCAAAAATGGCTACAAAACATATTTTGATTTCAATAGATTTGAAATATTGAGGCTTTTGCTAACTTGCAGTCTCCTTACACTACTCTCTCCTATCTTGCATCTAACCTAATATGTTCATATAAAAATCTATTTGACTTAGATAGATTTCTAGGGTTTCCCCTGCCTACTCATCTACTCTAAGATTTAATCTACTGGCTAACTTAGACCAGTCGCATTCCAGAGCCATAGTGGAAACTCCTGCTCCGCTTGCGATTTTCAAAACATGCCTCAAAGGGTAAAATTCGGCACTAGTTCAAGTGTGCCTCCAAATGTAAATTTCGGCATTGAGTTAAGGCAGATTTCAAAATCGGCTACAGCCGCTAACGTTGAAGTTATAAAATAACTCCCACGTGCTGAGTGGTCCTGCCTCTGTGTGCTTGCCAACAATGCTCTTTCATCATACTCCCCTTGAAAAAAATTCATGGACTCCTATCCATGAGCTCCTCTACTGATTTTCCCTGCTTCTGGATAGCGGCTTCATTTTCCCAACTTGCATCTTCAATTGGGTGTCCCTTCCATTTGACCAGATACTCAAAATAGGTTTTCCTTCTGGTCTTCTTGCCAATCCTCTGATCAACAATTTTCTCCATCTGCGACTTTTCTGCCACAGTCATCTATTTCTCCCACGGAATATTTCCTTGATCTTCTGACCCTTCTGTGTCATCTTTCATGTAAGAATACAGGTCTGAAACATTGAATATGGGTGAAATGCCTACACCATCTGGCAACTCAATCTCATAGGCGTTTGCATCAAACTTCCTCAAGATCTTACAGGGTCGTATCTTTTTCATCTTCAACTTGTTGTATGTTCCCCTAGGGAACCTTTCCTTCATGAGATGTGCTAAAACCTAATATCCTACTTCAAATTGAAGTTCCCCGATGTTGATCAGCTCTATGCTTGTATTTCTGGTTAGAGCTCTCCAACTGTCCTTTGATATGGCTATGGAGTTTCTCCATCTCCACAGCAAAATCCTCTGCTCTCGTGCTCCTGATCTCATTATGTTCCAAGTCTCTCAACTCAGATACTCCCCTTGGTTGCATTCCATATAGTATTTGGAATGGGATCCTTCCAGTGCTCCTGTTTGGTGAATTGTTGTATGCAAATTCTGCTTGTGGCAGAATCTGATCCCACTAACTATGATGCTCAGTGACTAAAATCCTCAACAAATTTCCCAAACTTGTGTTTACCACTTCAGTCTGCCCATCTGTTTGAGGGTGATAAGCTAAGCTGAAGGAAAAATCTGTCCCCATCTTCCACAATGTTCTCCAAAAGTGACCAACAAATTTTGTGTCTCTGTCCGAGACAATGCTCCTGGGCAAGCCGTGAAGTCTCACAACTTCCTTGAAAAATAGATTTGCAACATGTGTTGCATCACTAGTCTTCTAGCATGGGATGAAATGTGCCATCTTTGAAAATCTATTCACCACCACAAATATGGAATTGAATCCTCTTTATGTTCTTGGCAATCCCAACACAAAATCCATGGTTATTGCATCCCAAGGCCTCTCTGGTATTGGCAATGGTTGATACAACCCAGTGTTTTGTCTTTTCCCCTTTGCATGTCGGCATATTCTACATTTGTTCACAAACTTTATCACCTCTGTTCTCATACCTGGCCAGTAGTATGACCTTCTCAATTGTGCAAACGTTTTATCATGGCCAAAATGTCCATCCAATCCCCCATTGTGCTTCTCTTTCAGAAGGTTATCCCTCATTGAGCATTTTGGTATGCACAACTAATTTACTCTGAACAACAGTCCTTCCTAAATCATGTACTCTGTCCACTGACTTTACATGTTTCATATGCTTCCTTGAAGTCTGTATCATCACAATAAATATCCTTAAGGTGTTCAAATCCCAAGATCTTCACCTATAATTCCTGCATGATCAAACATCTCCTGCTTACGCATCAACAACCTTGTTAGCATTCCCAGAAATATGTTTTATGACAAAAGTAAATTTTTTCATAAATTCAACCCATTTTTCATGCCTCTGATTTAGTTTTTCCTGTCTGGTTATGAATTATAAAGCTTGGTTATCGCTATACAAGACAAACTCTTGGGAGACAAGGTAATGCCTCAATTTCTTCAAGGCTTGAATTATGGCATAAAACTCCTTGTCATATGTGGAATACTTCCTCTTAGTCTCATTCAGCTTCTCACTGAAATAGGCAACGGGTATGTTATCCTGACTCAAAACGGCTCATATTGCAACTCCACTTGCATCACATCTTACCTGAAATGTCTTCTCAAAATTCGGCAAGATCAAAATTGGTCGTTCTGTTATCTTCTCCTTCGGTATATTGAATATCCTTTCAACCTCCTCTGTCCATTTAAAGAAATTGTGTCGCTTCTTCATTGTATCCATCATTGGCGCACAAATTCCACTGAAGTCTCTAATGAACTTCCTATAGAAGCTCGATAATCCATGGAAGCTCCTTACCTCGAACATGCTTCTTGGTGATGGCCATTCTCTGATCGCTTTCACCTTCTCTGGATCCATCTTTAGTTCATTCGAAGATATCACAAAACCCAAGTAAATGATCTCTGTCTTCATAAAAGAGGATTTATTCAGATTTATCAGCAGCTTTTCCTGTTGCAGCCTCTTCATTACTAACGTTAGGTGCCTCAAATGCTCCTCTTTAGTCCTGCTAAAGATCTATATATCATCCAAATATACAACTAYGAATTTGCTAATGAAGTCTTTCAGAATTTTTTTCATCAGCCTCATAAAAGTGCTTGGGGCATTTGTTAAGACAAATGGCATAACCAGCCACTCGTATAGACCTTCATTTGTCTTAAAKKTTGTTTTCCATTCATCACCTTCTCTCATCCTGATCTGGTGATATCCACTTTTCAAATCTATTTTAGAAAAGAAATTTGCTCCACTTAAGAAATCCATTAAGTCATCCATTCTTGGTAAAGGAAATTTGTACCTGATGGTGATCTTGTTGATGGATCTCAAGTCTGTGCACATTCTCCATCCTCCATATTTCTTCGGACTCAATACAATTGGCACTGCACATGGACTCAAGCTCTCCCTGACCAAACCCTTGTCTAACAACTCTTGGACTTGGCTCTTCACTTCCTCATTCTCTCAAGGTGTCAACCTATATGTTGCTTTGTTCGACAGACTTTCTCCTGGTATCAAGTTGATATGGTGATTGATACTTCTGACAGGCATCAATGAGTTAGGTAGCTCATCCACCACTATGTCAGCGAAATTATCCTGCAGTTCCTGAACTTCCTCAAGAAAATCATCCATTGATGTGCTTGTGAGGATAACTTTGGGTTTCCTTACCAAAGCGAATTGCATCTCATGTTCTTCCTTGAATTCCTTCAAGAGTTCCTTCCCACTCATGAGAAGTATGCTTGTGCTGGACTCCTCTTTCACTCTTTTCTCCTCCATTGGCAGCAACATGTGCGTCCTACCATTTTTCTCTAATGTGTATGTCTTCTTCCTCCCATCATGAATGAAATTTTTGTCAAACTTACACGATCTTCCCAACAGGATATGGCATACGTCCATGGGAATTACATCACATAAAATTTTGTCTTTATAACCTCCTATCTTAATTGCAACTAAGCATTGTTTAGTAATCATTACCTGGTGTCATTTTTGCAACCATGATACTTTGTATGGCTTTGGGTGTGCAGTTGTCTTCAGCTCCAATTTCTCCACCATCTCTGTGGATACTAGGTTTTCAGTGCTCCCACTGTCAATGATCACCTTGCATACTTTGTCCTTAGTCTTGCAAGTTGTCCTGAAGAGACTGTTTCTCTGCACTGGCTTTTCAATTTCTGCCTCTGGTTTCAGAAGAACTTTTCTCAACATTAGGGATGCTTCATCCTTTGCTCCTTCTATATCAACATCTCTCCGTTGTGCTTCTGAAATGTGATCTTCCCCTCCTTCATTCTTCTTCTCGAGACATTCCCAAGACATGTGCCCTGTCTTTCCACAGGCTTAGCACCTCACTTCTCCTCTGCCTCTTCCTCTAGAAGAGTTTCTTCCACCATTTTGTCTTCCTCAAAAAATTCCTCCTCGTTCCGAGTGATTGTGTGGTTTCTCAACCTCATCCTTAGGTTGATGTGTTATGTCCCGGTTAAACCCCTTTATTTTGCTTGGGACTGAGCTTTTACCTCTTCCTCGATGGATTTTTTTTCTGGTCAGCTTCTCCTCTGCCTTCAATGAAAACTGATAAGCATCCTCCACCGTCCTGACTAACATCATGTTAAGCTCGTCCTAGATCTCATATCTCAAACCATTCATATATCTGGCGACTTTTTCTTCATCGCTCTCCCTTTGTCCAGTTCGGATGTTCAGCCTATAGAACTCCTCGGTGTACTCCTTAATTGTCATCTCTTTCTGTCTTAGGTTTTGTAGCTTCCTAAACAGTTTGATCCGATAGTCATTAGGTATGAATTTAGCCTTCAATTTGTCTACCGCTCTGTCCCAACTCTTTATCCTTTGTTTTCCTTTATTTCTCCTCTCAGCCTACAGTTCGTCCCACCACAGTTTTGCATGCCCTTTTATCTTGGTGACTACCTGGTTCACCTTCTTCTCCTTATCGACATCTTCATAGCCCAAGTGTTTGTCCATGGACCTTATCAAGTCCAACAGTTCTTCAACGTCTAGATTTCCCTCATACATAGAGACCTCTATCTTAGCTCTGCCTCCTAATCTGGCAACTGCTCTCAACAAACGTTCTTCTGCAACTTCTTCTCTTCTAGCTTCTTCAACCTCAACCTCCTCACTTTCTGCATCACTAAAGTCTCTCACGTTAGGTTCTCTTCTTTGCGTTGCTTCAATTGTTTCCAATCTGGCGCGAATCTCTCGCATCTCCCTCTCTACAAATGGTTGGTTAAAGGTGGTTCTCGTCTCCTTGGTGGCATTATGCTGACTATCTATCACACACAAAGTACAGCTCCGATTTTTCTGTCTCTTTCACCTGAAGTCTACAGACGAAGGAACTTCTCTGATACCACCTTATGCAAACCCCCTGTTTCTCCTTAGGTCTGCACGACCTCCCGGTCAGGATCTATGAATTCCGAAGATAGAGCGGCTCTCCTGGTTCTGAACTGGAACCTCCGACACTAAGTCCATAGGCCCTTATCTAAGTTTTTCCCGTGTCATCCAACATTAGGCGTGAGTCTCCACTCCACGTGACTGCAGGTGTGACCACGAGATTAACCCAAATAAGCGCTTGTCACGTTTTGCGATATCAGGGATACCGATGTCGAGGTACCCCATTCCTCTGAGTTTCAAAACTCCAAAAAGGGCTAGGGCTCTTGGCTCCTCCCTTATGTCACCTTCATGTAACCACCCCCCTATGACCATGTGCTAACGCTAAAGCGCTATCGGCTTTCACGATTCGGGAAACCGTAATGCAGTGTTCTTTCCTTCCCTTTAGAATCCCCGACTCCAATGAACCAAATCAATGGTTCAAGCCTTCCCTTGATCAATGGTTTTTATTAAATCGTGATCTTTCCTGTCGTGAGTTCTCGATGCTCCTTCTGTTGACTTTCTTCAATAGTGAGTCAGTGAAACGCTGAACTCTCGCCACGTGCCCTCTTGATGGACGATCTAAATGTTGTCGACTCTCCCTCTTCCAATCCTCCGATGTATGTGGACCACTGCCATGCATCCTTTGGAAATGGACGGCCACGATGGTGTTGGCTCGACTAACAGCCAATATTGAATCTTGCGATTCTCTTTCAGGATTTTGGCGGGGTCTTCACTTTCGAATCCCTGGTGATCAAATCCCTGATGCATTAGATCTGTGACACCTATAATCCCAGATCCAATGGCTGGTGGGATTTCCTGAAACCCAACACAAGGCTTAATGGGCTCTAAATTCCTTGTTCATGTGACCACTCCACATGACCACAAGTTACCTTCAGAGAGCACGTCACGTTTCACGACTTCACGAATCCTCTTGTGGAGTCCCCTGACTCCTTCAAGTTCCGAACTCCGATAGTTCTCGGATCTTCGCCACCTGTCCTCCAAATTGGATGGTCCCGATGCTTTCGAAACTTGGTGAGTCCTCTCCCTTCTATTGTTACTAGGTTTAAACCTCGCTCATCTTCTCTCAGATCTGATGACCATCATTGCTCGATGCTTTGATCAAACGGTCTAGACCTATCCTCATGTGTTGTGAGAGTTGAACAGTCCCACCATTATCTTCCAGGCAAATCCACCTCATCCAACGGCCTACGGGTTTCAGTGTTCCTCCTCAAGGAATCTCCACCGTCCATTCACATCTTCGAGATTCTCCCTCCTGGATACGTGTAGCATTAAATCTTGTGCACCTGCCTCAGATCCGACGATCACTAAGCCTCCTCCGTGATCCAACGGTTGACAACGTTCTTCCCTCTGAACTTTTTGATCTCTTAGACTTAGAAAATTTTCTAAGTCCCGAAGGCTCGACCTTCGTTTCTCCTGGGAGATGGATTTCCTGAATCTCAATAACACTTCTATGAAGTGTTATTCCTCCTGAGCTTTGCCTAGTGAAGGCCTTGACTCCCCACACACTCCTTACGTTAGAGGGATTTCGATAACTCAGATCCAAGGGATTTCTCCTAGAGAAATTCCTCCCAATCTCCTGGCACTCTCTTCTTGCTCGATGCACACCTTGCAGAGCTTCAATGAAGAGAAACAATTGAAACTGGAAATTATTAGTCACATTTCCCTTCTCCCCTACATAGATTCATTCACTTGCTTACAAAACACAAGAATAACAAAGATTTCAAACACAATCACACACCATGCATTTGGATCAATTTTCCCTCTATTATATTCACAAGTGTCAAAAATGGCTACAAAACATATTCTGATTTCAATAGATTTGAAATCTTGAGGCTTCTGCTAACTTGCAGTCTTCTTACACTACTCTCTCCTATCTTGTAGCTAACCTAATCTGTTCATACAAAAACTCTATTTGACTCAGAGAGATTTCTAGGGTTTCCACTGCCTACTCATCTACTCTAAGATTTAATCTACTGGCTAACTTAGACCAGTCGCATTCCAGAGCCGTAGTCGAAACTCTTGCTCCACTTGTGATTTTCAAAACATGCCTCAAAGGGTAAAATTCGGCACTAGTTCAAGCATGCCTCCAAAGGTAAATTCTGGCGCTGAGTTAAGGCAGATTTCAAAATTGGTTGCAGTTGTAATGTTGAAGTTATGGAAGACCTCCCATTTGTTGAGTGGTCCTTCCTCTACGTTCTTGCCAACGATGATCCTACATCAACCTTGCACACAAAATCCATCTCTATCTCTCCCTCAACATCACACAAGATTTTACGGGCTCATCCCTTATGATATTGGGGATGAATAAAACATTTGACCAGATTAACCGTGACAACACTATTATCACCAGATCGAAGAATCATTAGACTGCACAAATCACCATATATTTGAGTACCCAAAAAAATTTCAAGAAATATTTCAGTCCTCGAAATTGAGGGAACAACTAATTGGATCATTTCGAAATCACACCGGTTTCAAAATGAAGGAATTGAAAATCCATCGATCATTTTCATCACCAAGTTCTTGGTCCAACATTGAAGTGACAATCACATTCTTTGATCTCTTATTTCAATATGCAGAAGAGTTTGCGGGACTAAGTGACAACATGGAGAAGGACGAGAAGATAGAAGGTGGAAGCCTAAGTGTCTCTTATTTCTCAATGCTCCTGTCATACTGCTAGCTCACAATCCATGAGCAGATCCAGTGTATTGGTGGTTATCGACCCTTGCTCAGCGAACCTCATTGTGCACAATGGAATTTACACTTATGTGTTTCCTTTCTCTCTCTAGCACAACCATTGTTGTATCTGTTTGCAGAGATCATAAATGGATCAGATTTACTGAAAACCTAAAACTAAAGTTACACGAATCTGTTGCAGTCCAATATGTCATCCACTCTTGCTATATTTGATTCATAAAATGCACATCCATATGTGTTTCATCCACTACTGGAGCTATCATCATCATTGTAAACCTTGCACACAGATAAAAAATGATGAGCATGACACGGCCATTGGTTTGTATCAACACGTTCTCCAGACTCTAAATTGAACTACTTTTGAATACAGTAGCTAGGGAACTATGAATAATCCAACTTTTTTTCATGCATTTTTGAATTAGAGACAGATCGGTCAGTCAGAGATTTCAATCCCTACAACTGGAATAACATCAGTTTCTAGTACCACCCATTTTCTGTCTAGATTGAAGCAGCATGGTCCCCAATTGAAGAAGGTTATCTCAAACGAATCAACTACTTACAATATAAAAGCATTTTCATTAGCATTTTCAGCAAATTCATTGGACTATACTGATCAAATGGAGGATGACCATGACTAGAAAAAGTAGTGAGTGGATCTAACAAGATACAATGGAGTGAAATCCATGCTTGTTTTTCCCAACCAGACTTGATCGGCGAAAATAATAGTTGCAATATAACCGAACATGAACATGCTAGAGTTGAGACTGGTCTTTGATAATCCCACTCAATTTTGCAAATATGTTATCCATTTCTTACTAATTCATTCAAATGGATGCTCCTTGGGTAGTTGATCATTTTGAAGAACTGCTTCTGGGATTATTGTCATTGGACTAACTCCTTCATCTGCTTCCTCCTTCTTTGCAAGAGCTTGTACGACTCTCTTGCCACGTTTTGGACAAAGCTGAGGATGAACTTTCCAACATTTCCCAATCCAATGGCCACTCATTTTGCAATGAGTGCAATAGTTCCTTTTCTTCTCCTTTAACAAAATCTCCTTGTCACGAGGATGTGAAATGGGTTCTTTCTGTCTTATCTCACTTCCAGTGGACATGCTCGTCTTCTTTACCCAAAATTTCTTTGTTTGATGCTTGGCTACATCATGGTTAGAAGATCAAGTGCAAGAGTGCATTTTGCAAGAATCATGTTTCTTATAATCAAAGAAAGAATTTGAATGAACATGGCACTTATACCTTCCAGACTCATCCTTGTTGTAGATCTGATGAGGAATAGGACTAGATGATTTGAATCCACTCTTGGAATCCAATGATATAGAGATGGTTTTTGAAGTGGCTCTTGCTTCAACGGACTTTGAGCACTCTCCAATATCCTCTTGACCATATCCCAAACCTGCAAATCATGGTATTTGTACCACCTCTAATGGCTGAGTGATTCCTTGGCCATGAATGCAAATTCCACCTCCTGTATATCCCATCTTCATGAGGAGCTTCATGCCCACGTCAATTTTATACTGAGACAAAATTGAATATGAAGAAACATCATATACCTTGGTTTGAGATTATGCATCCATGATAGAAGGATCTTTGTCTTCCATTTGTTCACCATGATGCAACTTAGCCAAGAGATCATCCTTGGTTTGCAATTCAAGTTGAAATTCTTCAATAATTTCGTTGAGGACTTCTCCATGAAGTTGAGATCTCTCTTGAAGCTATTTCTTCTCTTCTTCTGCAACCTGCAAAAGCCTCCTCAACTTTGAGTTTTCAGCTTGAATGTTGTGATTTATCTCTTCTAATTCTTGAATTCTTTCTACTCGCTTCGCTCTTTTTCCCATCCTACAAGGCAGTTAGCCTAGCTCTGATACCACATGATCTGAAAATGGGTGAGTTCTCTACTCTACGGAAGTTTTCAATCGAGAATTGTTTTCTGACGAAGTATTTGCATAAGTATTAAAAGGCATATGAATCCATGATTAACCATGATTTTAAAAAAGGATACATAACATACATGAACTCAAATGGAATAAAGCACATAAAAAGACAAGAGAGAGACAATCGTTGTTGGTAATAGAGTTCACCCCTTTTGGGCTATGTCTCCGGATCTGCTTCAATTGGAATACAAATCGCTTTCATTCCTTCTTCAAAATATGTTGGGACCTTCTCATAAGTGATTGCATAAGAGATGCCTTCTCCTTCAATGAGGATTCAAGAAGATTGTTCACACTCATACCTCTCCATACATCAAGAAGGATAATACCTTACATGAATAAGTCTCTCAAAGATTAGGAGTAGTAGCACTATATCTTTCTAACTCCACTCATTAAATCTCCATTACTCTCCCCTTACTCTCCCCCCTTTCAAAGGGCTCACATAAGGAATTATATAGTTTTTCCTCACTCCCTCTTAAGAAAGAGCATCAATTCCTAGATCCACAATAATAGGATCTAATTACAAAAGAGGAAAAACAAGATCCATGAATGTAAGATATCAAACTATATTAAAGTACATAATGGGAAAAGTCTCAAAACCACCTAAAGACTCTTCATCCATGTCCTTGATTCTCTCAACCTATAATTGAGAATAATGAAAAATTGGTGTGAGGTGGTTTCTCACATAAGAACCAATTTCCATAATTACAATTTCAATGAAAAATATGTGAGTCTTAATTTCCTCACAAATATTAATCATTTTACCAAAAAACTTAAGTGCATGAGTTTTCCAAAAGCTCATAAAGCATAATTAAATGCATGAGCATCTCATAAAAGAATAAAATAAATGCATGAGACCTTTTCCTCACAAAGCATTAATAAAATGCATGAGAAAAAAAAACTCAAAACATATAAGTTCACCACCTTCACCATTCTACAAATCAACTTGGTGAACACAGTAAAGTCCTTTCATGTGTGGAAATCCATCTGGATCACTATATCTTATTATTAATGTTATCACATATAGCTATCAAAAGGTCGCAGAATGACCAAGTCCGTGGTCTACATGGAAGTGTCCAAGTGCAGCATTCAAAAGTAGCCCATTTCAGGTTGGAAAAACTGACAGGCGAACGGATTCAATTTTCAATCATAGGATCTGAGAGAGAGAAAGACCAGTCTTCAGATCAGCAAGATTAAGTCGTGACCTTCAGATCTCATCGGAGAGAAATCGACAATGGGGAGTCATTGCGGGGATCATGATGAAAATTAAAGTATCTACTAGTTGTGAGCCCGCAATCGCTCATGGCCATTAATCTTTCAGCAGAGGACACATGTCAAGCCATCTCGTACTCCAGGAGAAAGAAAGCAGAAGTTGAGTGAGTAAAGGACTCCCGAAGGCCCGAAGCTCGAACTCTCGAAGTAAATCTCAGTCGTCCAAAACAAGAGGACACGCAGCGACAGATCTCTCACTTCGGGAATTCGGCACTTCAGAGAATTGCGCGAGCAAGCAAGAGAAAAAGGCTCGAAGCCTGAACTCCCAAAGTAAATCTTGGTCGTCCAAAATAAGAGGACACGCAGCGCCAGATATTTCACTTCAGGAATTCGGCACTTCAAAGGATTGAAAGAGCTATGCATTAGAAAGGCCAGAAGCCTGAAATCCTAAAGTAATTGTGAGTCATTGATCTCTGCAGCAGGAAGCAGGGTCCATCCAAGAGCGGCATGTGGCATCCCCGTAGGCGTTAAGACTCATCCCAATCCTGATGAGAGATCAGTTAATGAAAAAGGAGTGGTGGTTGAAACCTCGACTCACTCCGTAAATAGAAGGCATGGAGGGTCTAGCTGTGGAGACTGAACTATCAGCCTGAGGTACCACGATGGATGATTTTTCATGCAGGCCCATGATGAGATGAGTTTGTGTCTAACAGGAGGATACACGCACAGTCTGACAGAAGAAGGCGTAGAGATAAGGCTTTGAATGGAATGGCTAGATCACACTCCTAGGAGTCGTGGACTAATCTGAGTATAAATCGATCTGTAAGATATTTTGTGAAGGGG
>JASDQU010305826.1:88480-112982 GCA_032191745.1 Picea mariana | reverse complement strand
CGGAGAGTTTCAGGAGCAGGGCTCTGTAATTTTCCAATTTGTATTCCTAAGGGATTGGATTGTAAATATATGTTATTGAAGATTCCTTTGAATCATTTTTATCAAACTGTCTTCCTAGTTTACATGTTATTTTTGTTTTCCTTCTTGTCTGAGTGTAATCTCTCTGATTTATGGATTCCAGAGGCGATGGAAGATCTATTGCTATCATTCCCATCTTTCATGGTTTGTGAGATATTCTCTATTTTTCTTATTGTTTGAATGTAGTAGTTGTGATTCATGGATTCCTGAAGTGGTGGAGGATCCGTTTTTATCTTGCCCATGTTCATTGTTCATCACCCCAACCCTTCTATTTTCCTTCTTGTCTGAATGTAATCTCTCTGATTTATGGATTCATGGGGCGATGGAGGATATGTTTCTATCATGCCCATCTTTCATGGTTCGTCAGATATTCTCTGTTTTTCTTCTTGTTTGGATGTAGCATCTCTCTGATCTATGGATTCCTGAGATAGTAGAGGATCTATTGTTATCTTGCCCATTTTTCATGGTTCATCACTCATACATTTTTTGTCTTCTTCTCCTCATCACCACATAAATCAATTTGTTTGATAGGCAGTTTAAATTCCTTCCTTATTCACGATACTTATGACTCCATAGCCCAATGGTCCCGAACTAATCTGCAATTACTTCTGCTATCTTTTCCTCTCCCTGCAGTCTCATTGATCCACCTACTCAAACCATTTTAATCCTTTACTTTTATTTTGATGGGTATTGGTCTTATCCTCTTGCAGTCCGAGGGTGACTCTCAGTGCTAACAATTATATTATTTTGTTTTAATTACATAATGGTCCTATTCCATTATTATGGCCATGTTACATTCATTATCCCCTTAGGTACCTCCCTAGGTACTCCATATTATCCTCCCTAGGTACATTACATCACCTATGTCCCTAATCCTTATAATTATACTCATTGTTGTAGACTTTGCTCCTACTCATCAAATTTGTCCCGATCGTTCTATTCTTGTGTGTATCGTAGACAATAACCTTGAAATGGAGGACACCCTCTAACTAGATCTATGGAAGGTCTAACAAATAAGAAGTCATGTCCAACACTTGAGGGAATCAAGAGGAAAGGGATATATAATATGCCATCTCCCATCACTAAGGATGCCTAAAAATAGTATGAGGAGACTAAAATTGGGAGAAAATAGTGGTAATGAGAAAAGGAAGTACTCAGGGTAGTTAGACCCAAAGGACTCAAGAGCCATATAAAACATTTATGTGGTAGCAATAGAATTTAGAAAGGAATTCCAACAAACTATTGTAATCCTTGGTGAGAGAATGATGCAGGCTTAAGTATACCAATCTAAATCCAATAAGTAGCTCTTTGGGAAAAAGTGTCGTAGGAATAGATAGAACATCTCAAGGAGTATAAGATATTAAAGGATTACATGAGATATGTTTAATATTATGGGATCTCAAGCTCAAGCACAAAAGTATCTTTAAAATCCACTACTAATATACACTCTAATCTCGCCCCCAAGGTGTAGGGTAGTCGGTGATGGAGTGTATTGTTAATTCACTTTGTTATGTGAAGTCATTGGTTCAAAACCTCGACTTACCTTTTGTGTCGTGTATGGGGCATCGTGGGAACACCTGGAGGTTATAGTGGTAGCATTTGGATAACACGACCATGTGTCACACAAGTACGTTCCCAACTAGTTACTAATTCTGCTAGTCACAAAAAATATATATACACTCTAATCTCTATAACCTCATTACCAATTTCCAATCCAATCCTTGAGAGCTTTGAGGCTCCTTTTTTAGTTCACAATGGCTTCTTTTGATCCAAACGAAACTCTTTTCTCTCTCACACTCAAACCCTATGCTATGTCCAATCATTGGCTCTGCTTACATAGTTTTCTTCAAAGAATCAAAATGATCGTGCTCTCCTATCTTTGAAGAGACTTAAGCATCCTCTGATGCCATTATAAAATCAAAGAGAGCAACCAAACACTAAGACAATCAACCAATAAAATGATCAATCCAAAAAATGATTAACATGGAAGATGATGCTTTATTGATTCATAAAAACACATATTTATACATATAATTTCTTCTAGAAAAAACTAGGACAACTCTCTTGAAATATCTAGGGAAGAACTATTTAGATCTAAATCTAACTATTAACATAATCAACCTTAACAACTAAAATATTCTACATATTTCTAGATAACATTAACAAACGAGAAAAAGTACATTGTCTAACAAAATTTATGGCATTTTCAACCTTGGCAACCTCCATGTATTTAACTCACCACATCACACTCAAATACAAAAATTACCCCTAAATATATACACTAGAGTACAATATATACACTAGCGTACAAGAATTGCCCCTAAATACATTGTAATATAGAATGAAAGCATAGACACATGATTATTATCCACATAGAAACAAATACGAAGCATATAAAGCGAGTTGAATGAATATTCTATTAGTTCATCATGGACCATATTAAAAAAACTAATCTATTGTTTCAGCAATGTGACCACTTTGATTTACTTTGAAGTTTTATTTTTCTAGCTTTCGTATATGTTAGTGTTATTCCCAATGACACATTTCCAATATCTTTGGATAAAAATTTCATCTTAATTTCAAATTTATCAATTTCAAATTTATCAAGCCTCACTTTTAATTTCAAATTTATCAATTTCAAATTTATCAAGCCTCACTTCCATTACTTGTTGTTGAAGGTTTGTAAATATTTTTATCATTTAAAATAAATGAAAGCAAATATGAAAATAGTGATAACAATAATTTTATGTAGCTATCATATTTATAATGTTTCTCTTTATTTGTAAATATGGTTTCTCTTTTTTATCTTTCCATGTCCTTGTACATATTAAATTATCTTTTCCATATATAAAAGTAGTTGTATTTCCTTTTGTATTTACATTTGGCTATATGGAAATTTGGTTTCTTTCTTGTTTTATATATATACTTTTATATAGAGAGATATTTTTATTTCTTTTTGTATTGTATTTGGTTAACATATAGTATTAATTATATTTGTTATAAGTATTATATGTTGTTGTTTTTTTTGTTTTTTTTAAATTCTACATTTAAACTATTTTAAAAGCCTGTATTTAAACCAATATCTCTATTATAGTGGCATGTAAAAGAACACATCACAACTCTTAATACAAAATATATATATAAACATATTCTTAGTTATATATATATATATATGGGCCTAATGGTTAAGAACGTGTGTCTTCTCATAAGATGTCACAAGTTCAAATCCAAAGGGGTAGGGTATGTATTCCTCACTTGACTCTAACAATTGTATGAAACATTTTGTTTATGAGACAAGGGGCCCTCTCAGTACAGCTATTTGACTACTAAAATTGACAACAATGATATACATACCCTACCTTCTTTTAAATTTGAACTTGTAAACTCTTCAATTTAATTCTTCATTTAAAATTAATTTAAAATAATAAAGTCCTCCATGGAATATCAATGAAAAAGACATTTAATTTTCAGATAAAATATCAAACGCCATTTGTTTTAAACCAATATATTTTTTTGACGGTGGCAGCAAATTTAACCTGCGGGCGGAGTAGACCGGGGCAGAGTTGAATTCTGGTCGTTGACGTGGGTTCAAACCCCGCTTCTAACACTAAACTCATTCAGAAGAAGAAAGAACCATGCAGGGTTTCATTTTCCCATTCAAGCCATCTCCCAAACCTATTTAAGAATTCAGCAAATTCCATACAAGGGCATTTGGTCTAGTGGTATGATTCTCGCTTTGGGTGCGAGAGGTCCCGAGTTCGATTCTCGGAATGCCCCATTCTTCTACTCTTATTTTTCATTGAAAATGAAAAGTACCCTTGTTTAGGGCATTTCCTAATATGCATTAAGCTTTTTATGTGCCTAACAAAAACATTAGCAGGACCAGTGAACCCTAAAAGTATAACAGCTTATAGAAGATTTTGGAAAGAAGATTGTTTCTGTTATAGTATTACCATTAATAGATGTGTTATATGTTTTTAATGACAAAAGGAAATTGTTTACTTACGGACATTGTGTTATATATCATATGTTAAAATTTTGGGTGACAATCAAAATCCCACGTCAAAGTTGTGTCATTGGATACTGAATCTATTCATATATTAAAATTTTGGGTGACCATCAAAATCCCACCACCATCCACTGAATATTTATCATATTTCTTTCCAAACTCATAATTACATTCTCCTCTCAAAAATATATTTAATTAAAATTTCATATATTAAAATTTTGGGTGAGAATCAAAATCCCACCACTATCCACTTAATATTTACCATATTTTTTTCCAAACTCATAATTACATTCTCCTCTCAAAAATATATTTAATTTATTAGTTGAAGCACAATAATAAGCATATTGCCTTTCAAAATTTCAACTAAAATCAATCAAAATTTAAATGATTAACTCCAGATTACGAGTTTGTAAATCTTTTTGAATTTTTTTTTCAGATGACAAAATCTATCATTACTTAATTATAAGGGGATATAATTATTATATATAGTTAATTGAATGAAAACTTTATTATTAAATGATGCAATATCTTATTTATAATTTGTATACATGGTTATTTATAATCTAAGTGTAAGTGAAGTTCTTAATAAAAAGAAATTCATTAGTTATGTGGAAGAGTAATGGTTATGAATAAATTTGTTTAGTAGATTTGCATGTTTGATAATGTTTGCATGTTGGATTACTGAGAGGGGGGGTGAATCAGTGATAACGTAATTATAATCATTTTTTTTCAATTGTTATATCAATGTAGAATTATTCTCCAATAATGAGCAGTAAGAAATAAACAATTACACACATACATAGTACACCAGCGTTTTACGTGGAAATTCAAATCGCGAGAAAACCACAGAATGTTTTTTCTTATATGTCTTGAAGAATTACATTCATTGGAAGCACCAACTTCCTTTGTTTTCCGACTGCAACTGGAAGGAGGGTCAAACCCCCTAGTTTCTCAGGCTGCAACCTGAGGGAAGCTCCAACTCCCCAATTCTCTAGCTACAACTAGAAGGAGGCTACAACCCCCTATGTTCTCCGGCTACAACCGGAAGGTGGCTAGAACCACCTGTCATTGCCTCGTCCTGCCACCCTGAAGTAGAAGTAGAGTGATGGAACCACTGTCACACTATCACTGTGAGATATACCGCTGTAAAACTGTACCAATAAATCTAAACCATGCATCAACCTGTACCTCAACCTGTAATCAACCTGTACCATAAACAAGTGCATCAACCATGCACCAACCTGTACCATAAACAAGTGCATCCAACCATGTACCAAGTATGCACCAATCATGTGTAAACTACTCATCAATCAACATCATCAACTATACACCTCATGTATGTGTCAACTCATCAACTACTTGTCTCAATCATGTACTCAACATGTAACTCAACCAAAATCCTTCATCAATTTCATCATCCAAATATGATTTGTAGCTCTGTAATAAACCTGGTGTATATGATCACATTCCTGCAAACCTTCCTTAACTTTAACAACAAGAGACTAGCATTTTCATTCAACTTTTCTTTAGTCTCACATGCCTAGTTTTGGATTAGTCAACAACCCTAACTTAAAGTAATCATAACTTTATACCTGTAATGTATAAAGATATGAAACTGATAAACAATGTTCTTCAGTGTGTTTTATGCAATTCCTCCAAATGTCACTACTTGGAACCTCTCAGAAAAGGAGTTATAGCAAAAATGGCATACTTTGTTAAATTCTGACTTATTTTAGAGAGCGCACTTGTAGAGCGTTCCCCGCACAAAATATTTTTTGAATTGATATAAAACTATTACACAACATACTACAGACTGTACCCTAACCAACACATTTGGTCTCACTGAATTTGGATCTATTATGAAGAAGTTATGACGTTTTTACCCGAAACACTTGTTTTTGACTAGTTTCAGGACTAGCGACAAATCCTATTTTCCACAGAGTGTAACTCCCAAAATACAACGACCCAGAAGCTGAATTTTTTACCACAGATACTTGGATATGTTTTATCAATGGCATAGCAATTTCATTATCTGAATCATTATAGAAAAAAATTTATATCGAAAATGGTGAGATGACCTGTAAATAACATACCTTAAAAAGCATCATCAAAAGAATTTATCATTCCTTGCATTTCGGCCTTCTTTTCTTCACCTTCACTCAGAATTCCAGTTTAGATATCATTGGTTACCTCAGACACCTATAGATATTCAATATGCTCAAGTGTGTGTTAAATGAGAGAGCCTTGCCTCTTATTTATACTCTCCAAGTAGCTTCCTTAAAAACATCTTCTAGGTCACTTAGCCGACTTTCCTTATTTTAGGGTTAACCTACTTCTAATTTCTTCACTAAAATTATTATTGAAATAATTTATTTTGTATTCAATTTGAATTATAATACACTCATCACTTCACTTTATTATTTATCCTTTAAAAATCTCTTAAACCACTTTGACTACTTTGACCTTTTGGGGCTTCTAGATGACATATGAGGGTCCTCCAACTTCGTAAGGCCATAACTCTCAAACCGTGAGAAGTTATGTGACGTTCCACATACCAACAGAAATGGAATGAAATGTAATATCCATATAGAATAGTATTATCTGAAAATATATCATAACTCATAGCGTTACCCGTCAAACAAACTTGGGTCCATTACCCAAACCTGGGGTCTCCAACTTCTCATGGCCATAACTCTCTAACCATGAGGAGTTATGTTATGTTCCACATACCACCGGAAATGAAATGACAAGCACTATCCATATAGGATAGTTTCCCTGACAAATTCATTGTCCTTCATCTCATTATTACACAATTAAGCATGGGTTCTCTTACTCCACAAAGCATCTTCCCGTGAGGGATTTCACCATAAGGGGACCACTTTGGAGTTCATCCATATTTACTTCTTATTAACCATGACAAAAAAATAATGAGTCATATTTACATCAAAAAATATTGGTTCCATTACCCAAATCTTTGTGCTACGGGGCTTTCTTCAAGGGTTGACATCAATGTCAACCAACCTTAATCAACAATCTCCCCCTTTGGCATTGATACCAACACTCTGATGCAATAATGAAATCATATCACTCATGCTCCCCCTGGAACCATGCCTCTATCCTCTGCATTTGATAAATCTGCCCCCCCTGGAACCATGCCTCTATCCTCTGCATCTGATAAATCTCTCCCCCTTTGTCATCTATGGCAAAGATATCTTTCCATACGGGGTTGCTCCCCCTAATTGAACTATCATCTTATGGTGCTTCCTCGTGTACATCTAAGACATAAGATAAGCATTCAAAAAGCATTCATTTTGGAGTAGAAATAACTCCAAGTCTTTGGCGAAGATATTCAAAGGCTTCCCGTAGAAGTGGTTTTGTAAAGATGTCTGCCACTTGTTCTTTTGTGCCCAGATACTCAACTCTGATGTTCTTTTCTACAACATGTTCTCGTAGAAAGTGATACTTGATTGGAATGTGCTTCGTCTTGGAGTGCATCACCGGGTTTTTTGAGATATTGATGGCACTTGTATTATCGCAATATATTGAAATGGGCTCATCATACTCAACCTGTATATCTGTCAAAGTTTGTTTCATCCAAAGAACCTATGTACAACATGTTGTTGCTGCAATATACTCTGTCTTGGCTGTAGATAGAGATACTGATGATTGTTTCTTGCTTAGTCATGATACCAAACACTCACCTAAGTAGAACGCTACTCCACTGGTGCTTCGTCAGTCATCAATACAACCTGCCCAATCTGCATCTGTGTAGGCAATAAGTGATAGATCTTTTCCTTTTGGATACCATAATCCAAACTCTTCTATTCCTTTGAGATATTTGAAGATCCTCTTTACTGCTAATACATGTGATTCATTTGGTGTTGCTTGAAATCATGCCACCTATCCAACTTCATGCATTACATATGGCCTAGATGTTGTCACATATAGTAGGTTGTCAATCATTGACATGTATTGCCTATGATCTGTAGACTTTGAATCATCATCTTTACTCAACTTACAACTAGTTTGCATGGGAGGAATAACTAGTTTGCAATCTTCCATTTTGAATCCTCTTTAGCATTTCTCTGATATGCTTGGTTTGAGAAATAAAGATTCCTTGGTTGCTTTGACGTATCTGAAGTCCCAGAAAAAAGGATAGTTACCCAAGTAACAACATTTCAAATTTATTTTGCATGTCTTTTGCAAATTTCTGGCTTAACCTATCATCATCACTACCAAAAATAATATCATCAACATAAACTTCAATTAATAAAATATTACCTTGACTTACCTTGATGTAGAAGTTGTTGTCTTCACTTCCTTTTCTGAACCTTGTCTGTTGCAGATACTTATCCAGTCTGGAATATCATGCTCTAGGAGCCTTTTTTAGACCATACAAGGTCTTCTTTAATTTACACATAGTCTGTATTCTCTGACAACTGAAATCCTTCTGGTTGTTCAATGTAGACTTTTTCTTCAAGTTCCCCATTCAGAAAAGTTGATTTTACATCCATCTGATATACTTTAACATTTTTGGAGCATGCATAAGCTAAAAGCAAACAGATTACTTTCATTCTGGCAACTGGGGCAAATGTCTCTTCAAACTCGATTCATTCAATCTATGCATATCATTTACATATCAATCTAGCTATGTTCCTTGTAACCTGTCCATCTTCATTCAATTTATTTCTGAAAACCCATTTTGAGCCGATCACATTCTTATTCTTTGGTCTTGGAACCAATTCTCAAGTGTCATTTTTCTCTATTTGATCCAATTCTTCATCCATGGCCTTATTCCAAAATTCATCCTTGTTGGCTTCTTCAAAACTATTTGGTTCAATTGTAGATAAGAGTGTTAGGTGTGTTTGTTCTGGTGAATGGATTTTTCTTCTAGTCACAACTCTTGCATCTTTGTTTCCAATAATCTGATCTGAAGGATAATTCTTATGTACTCATTTGCTAGGTGTCTTTGGAGATACTTGTTGAACTTGCTCTTCTGCTTCTGTTGAAATCTCTTCATCTTCATCTTCCTCTTCTACTTCTTTTTCATCTTCTTCTTCGAAAAGTTGTTCCATTTATTTGTTTTCTTCTTCCTTTGATTCTAGTCTGCCTAATTCATCAATTGTTACGTTGATGCTTTCCACAACTTTGTTTAATCTTAGATTGTAACACTTGTATGCTTTATTTTTACTTGAGTAACCAACAAGTATTCTTTTGTCCACACGAGAGTCAAACTTTCTCATTCTGTCATCTTCTCTTTTGATGTAGCATTTGCTTCCAAAAAATCTGAAGTGTTTCACATTTTTTGGTCTTCTTTTCCATAACTCGTAAGGAGTTTTATCAGTGTTGTTTCTGAGCATTACTCTGTTTTGAATGTGAATTGTTGTATGCACTGCCTGTGTCCAAAAAATATCTATTAACTTTGAATCTATTATCATTGTTCGAGCCATTTCCTGTACTGTCATGTCTTTTCTTTCAACAACTCCATTCTGTTGAGGTGTCCTAGCGATAGAGAATTGTCTTTTTATTCCATGATTGTTGTCGTAGTCCATAAATTCCTTTGAGGTGAATTCTCCTCCATTATCCCATCTTAAGCATTTGATTCTTGAATCCATCTCATTTTCAACCATTTCCTTGTAGATCTTGAAGTTTTCAAAAGCTTCTGACTTGTTCTTAAGAAAGAAAATTGCAGTCATTCTTATATAATCATCAACTAATAACATAAAGTATCTCTCACATTTTAAGCATTTTGTTGTAGTTGGTCCAACTAGATCAATATGCACAATTTCCAGTGGTTTTGTTGTTGAATATTCCTTTGATTTGAACATGGTCTTTGTTTGTTTTCCTTGTTAGCAATGCTTGCATAAAGTGTTGGTTGGTTTTGTGATCTGGGGCATTTCTCTTATTGCTTCTCTTTTGTTGACTTTGACAAGGTTATCAAAATGCATGTGAGCCATTATTCTGTGCCATAGCCAACCTTCGTCTTCCTTTCCTAGACAACACTTTTCATTTCCAATTTTGCTTAACATATATATGTTGCTTGAAGTTCTTGCAGTTGTAGCGACCAATTTCCTGAACCTTCTTTTCTTATCTTACACTTTTTTGAATCGAAAGTAACTTTATGACCTTGGTCACACATTTGACTCACATTAAAAATATTATGTTTCATATCTTCTACCAGTAGAACATTTTTTATCTTTTCATTCTTGTTCCCAATTCAGACTGTGCCTTTTCCAATGATTTTGGTTGAATCATCATTTCTGAAGGAGACTGATCCATCTATTTCCTTTCGTAATGTAAGAAACTTGTCTCTATCACTCGTCATATGTTTTGAGCATCCACTGTCAAAATACCAACCACGTTTCTTTTGTTTAGCTTGTAGAGCGTCTATGTATTCTTCAATGCTATACTGATCTTGCTTTCCTATCCATGTCGTTTTCTGAGGTTCTTGTTTGTGACTATGTTGAGGTTCTTTAGGAGGGACTGTCATTCTGCAATTTTTGGCCATGTGTCCAAAATTGTTACATTTGTAACATTCAACTTCAGTGCTCAAAGATTCAAACCTGTTGTAATTTCTTCTCTGTGTTTCACTGGGTATTCTTGAATAACCCCTTTGTGTATGGTTCTCAAAGTAGTTATTGTTCCTGTTGTTAGCTCTGCAATTTAGAGTTTTATGTCCAAAATTATTACATGCATAACATAAACAAAAAAATATAGTTTGATACTTGGTAGTTGAAGATCTTCTGAAAGGAGGTGCTCTTATGAATCCTTCTTCTTCTTGAGGCATGTCTATCTATTGTTGATTCTGAAATCTGAATCTTCTTGGTGTAGGAGTGTCCCTGTAATCTTCCTTGTATATATTTTTACCCCTTTGATTGTTTCTGCAAAGTTTTTGGATTTGTTTCTTGCTCTATTGTTTTGGAGCTTGATCCATTTTTCTGTCTAATTGTATCCAAGTCCGGACTTGTCAAGATGAGATTTTTGACTGCTAATAATGTCATCAGAAACTTTTGATTTATTCTGCATATTTTTCTTTTGAATATCCTTTCTTAGTGTGGCAATCTCTGCTTCCAGGTTTCCAATGATCCTATCATTTCTTTCTAGTTGTTCTTTGAGTGCTTCTTCAATTCTTTTATCTTCTTCAATTTGAACCTTCAATTTTTTGATCATTTGTTCTAGATCTTGAGTGTCTTTTTTCTTATCTAGTTCTTCTTGCAGTTTCTTGTTTATCTTCTTTTCTATTCTGATAACTTCTATGGCACTCATTAATTCTTCTCGGAAGTCAACTTCTGCCTCCTCAATTTTTTCTTCATATGCTTCTTCATATTATTCTTCAAAGTCTTCTTTATCAGTCTCTTCTACTGCCATGAATAGAACTCTCCATGTTTCATTGTCACTGACTTCATCTTTATCTGATGATGAGATGTCTTCTTTGGTGCTAAATATTTTCTTGAAAACTTTATTTAGTTCTTTTACCTTTATATGTTTGTCTGCCTTTTGAGTAACCTTCATCATTTCTCTTTTTCTTATGAGGACATTTGTTAGAAAAATGACAAATACCATCACAATTAAAACAAATTAAAGGAAGCTTACCTCTATACCTACCATTGGTTCCCTTGTTCAGTGTTTTCACGAAGTTGGCCACTTCTTCATCATCTTCCGAGACACTGTTGATGTTGCTATATTCTTCTTGTTCCTTTTTCTTTTGCTTTGATCTTTTGGATGCTTTGAAGGCTGCTTCTTTTACATCTGGATTTTTATGTTCAGTTCTCATCTCATATGCTGTGAAGATTCCATGCAGTTCATCCATGCTTATTGAGTTTAGATTTTATCTTTCTTCTAGTGCTGATATCTTAGGGTTGAATCTCATAGGAAGAGATCTTAGTGCCTTTTGAACAATTACATATTCTTCGATTTCTTCTCCCAATCCTATGATTGCATCAACTGTTTCATAGACTCGTAAGAAGTAGGCTGCAATATCTTCATCTTCCTTAATTTTTAGTTGTTCGAACTGACCTCTGTAAGTTTGAAGCTTTGCTGCTTTGACTTTTGAATCTCCTTCATAAATATTTTGAAGCTTGTCCCAAATCTTTTTAGAAGATTTACAATGTGCAACTTTGGTGAATACCATATCACTAAGACCATTCAAAAGTGCATTTTTGGCTTTGGAATTATTCTCACCGAGTTTCACTGCTTTGTCATTTGTTGGTGGAACTATTGTTATTGTGTATCCATCTACAATTGATTGTCAAACTTGAAATGTCTGTGCTTGTATATATGTCTTCATCCTTATGCTCCAAAAATCATACTTTTGTCCATCAAATTGTGGTATTCCATTTTTATACGAGTTGGTACTCTCCATGATCTACCTTTCAGTGGTTAAACTGATTTATGAAGGAACCTGCTTCGATACCAATTGTTGGATTATTGAGAGGGGGGGGTGAATTAGTAATAGCGTAATTATAATTTATTTTCTTCAATTGTTATATCAATGTAGAATTATTATCCAATAATGAGTAGTAAGAAATAAACAATCACATAAATACACATTACACCAGTGTTTTACATGGAAACCCAAATCGGGAGAAAACCATAGAATGTTTTTTCTTATATGTCTTAAAGAATTACATTCATTGGAAGCACCAACTTCCTTTGTTTTCCAGCTGCAACTGGAAGGAGTCTCAAACCCCTAGTTTCTCAGGCTACAACCTGAGGGAAGATCCAACTCTCCAATTCTCTAGCTACAACCAGAAGGAGGCTACAACCTCCTATGTTCTCCAGCTACAACTGGAAAGTGGCTACAACCACCTGTCCTTGCCCCATCCTGCCACCCTGAAGTAGAATTAGAATGATGGAACTACTGTCACACTATCACTATGAGATATGCCATTGTAAATACATACCAATAAATCTAAACCATGCATCAACCTGTACCTCAACCCGTAATCAACATGTACCATAAACAAGTGCATCAACCATGCACCAACCTATACCAAACAACCTGCAATCAACCTGTACCATAAAATATTGTATCCAACCATGTACCAAGTATGTACCAATCATAATTCAACTACTCATCAACCAACATAATCAACTATACACCTCATGTATGTGTCAACTCATCAACTACTTGTCTCAACCATGTACTCAACATGTAACTCAACCAAAAGCCCTCATCAATTTCATCATCCAAATATGATTTGTAGCTTTGTAATAGACCTGAAGTATATGATCACATTTCTTCAAACCTTCCTTAAATTTAACAACAAGAGACTAGCATTTTCATCAAACTTTTTTTTAGTCTCGCATGCCTAGTTTTGGATTAGTCAACAACCCTGACTTGAAGTAATCATAACTTTGTACATGAAATGTATAAAGATCTGAAACTGATACAAAATGTTCTTCAGTGTGTTTTATGCAATTCCTCCAAGTTTCACTACTTGGAACCTCTCAGAAAAGGACTTATAGCAAAAATGACATACCTTGCTAAATTCTGGATTATTCTAGAGAGCGACCTTGTAGAGCGTGCCCCGCACGGAATATTTATTGAATTGATCTAAAACTATTACATAGAATACTACTGACTGTACCTTAACCAAAATATTTGGTCTCACTGAATTTGGATCTGTTATGAATAAGTTACGACGATTTTACCTGAAACACTTGGTTTTGACTAGTTTCAGGACTAGCCACAAACCCTATTTTCCACGGAGTGTAAATTCCAAAATACAATGATCCACAAGCTGAATTTTTTACCACATATACTTGGATATGTTTTCTCAATGGCATAGAAATTTCATGGTCTGAATCATTATAGAAAAAAAAGTTATATCGAAAATGGTGAGATGACCTATAAATAACATACCTTAGAAAGCACCATCAAAAGAATTTATCCTTCCTTGCATTTCATCCTTCTTTTCTTCACCTTCACTCAGAATTCTGGTTTAGATATCCTTGGTTACCTTAGACACCTATATATATTCAATATGTTCAAGTGTGTGTTAAATGAGAGATCCTTGCCTCTTATTTATACTCTCCAAGTAGCTTCTTTAAAAACATCTTCTAGGTCACTTGGCCGACTTTCCTTATTTTAGGGTTAACCCACTTCTAATTTCTCCATTAAAATTATTATTGAAATAATTTATTTTGTATTCAATTTGAATTATAATACACTCATCACTTCACTTTATTATTTATCCTTTAAAAATCTCTTAAACCACTTTGACCACTTTGACCTTTTGGGGCTTCTAGATGACATATGAGGGTCCTCCAACTTCGTAAGGCCATAACTCTCAAACCATGAGGATGTGACGTTCCACATACCACTAGAAATGGCATGAAATTTACTATCCATATAGAATATTATTATCTGAAAATATATCATAACACATACCGTTACCCATCAAACAAACTTGGGTCCATTACCCAAACCTGGGGTCTCCAACTTCTCATGGCCATAACTCTCTAACCGTGAGGAGTTATGTTACATTCCACATACCACCGGAAATTGCATGACAAACACTATCCATATAGGATAGTTTCCATGAAAATTTCATTGTCCTTCATCTCATTATTCCACAATTAAGCATGGGTTCTCTTACTCCGCAAAGCATCTTCCCGTGAGGGCTTTCACCATAAGGGGACCACTTTGGAGTTCATCCATATTTACTTCTTATTAACCATGAAAAAACAATAATGAGTCATATTTACATCAAACAATATTGGGTCCATTACCCAAAACTTTGTGCTACGGGGCTTTCTTCAAGGGTTGACATCAATGACAACCAACCTTAATCAACATCCTTATAGATAAGCCTTTGTTTAGAACTAGGACAAATTAATAAAACAATCCTTTCTTCTTATTCTCATTTTGTTGAACTAAATAAGTAGATGTGGTACTAAATAGTTGATTTGTTTGACCTTCCCTACAACTTAGTACATATATGGGATCATATGAAATCACTATAATGCATATTCTATGTTTTAAGCATCAAGTATTTTCCCTATACCATCGGAGCTTGTTATCGCCAAACTAATATCCTGAAATTTTGTTTAAGAAACAATAATATTTGAACAAAGTTTTTTGAATGGGCAATTAGTTTTAATTGTCATTAACCAATCTCATCTCACTTTAGGCTTGATGCTTTCTACTATAAATGATATCCTTAAAAGTTATTCTCATGTTCAATAACATTCAAAGAAAATAATAAAGATTTTATATTGTTTGATATTGTAATATCCTAGTTTTGAGTCCTCAGATTAATAATGTATTTTGTTTATTTGATGAAAGGTAGGAGTGTTTGAACAATTGAAAGAGGTCGCAGTGTCTAGGAAATTTTATACTTTGACCATTGTTAATAATAAAATGCATCGTTGGTTGCGAGACATACATGGGCAATAGTTATAGGGGGCTATGATTCCACGATAGAAAGGGGAAAGCTGAGGGGATAAGCCTTTACATGTTTTTAATTATTTTTATTTTACCCACCTTGGAATTTTGGAGAGAAAGAGGGGCTTATGTGAGCTTCTTGGGGAAAGGCCACATTATTTTTTTGATATTTAAACCATGTTCTTGATTGTCTTGGGGGTTGGCCATTCATTCTCACTCAAAAATCGTTTTTGGAGTCGTTCCTCTCTAATTCACTCTTCTGCTTATTCTTAGTTTTGCATGGGGAAGGGAAAACAAATCATTAAAGGCAAGTGGCCATGGTTGGTTGGCTGTAATTACTTATTGATTATTCCATAAAGGAAGGGATGCTTGTGGGCATGAGAATAATAGTAGTTGAGAGAGAACTGTCCACAATTGAGAATCCTGAGAGTTTCCAACATTGAGATTTTCTGAACAAAAGCACTAGAGCCCTGGAAAGAGGTGGACAACTTGAGGGACTGCATGTTAGTGAAGGGAGTTCATTTTCTTTGGGTGGTACATGCTAATGGGAAAGAGAGTTGGTGTACTTTGGATTGTTGTGTGGTGAAAAACCTTTGAGAGCTTGAGTGTTGATTGGTTTGGGAAGCTAGGTGCCGCTCTGGAACCCGTCTTTGTGGATTCATAGCCTTGGCTTGGGGGTGACCTACTGTTGAGACTTGGAACGACAATGTTTAAGGTTGCGTGGAACGTCATTAGTCTACAACCAGTTGATGATTGGTTATATCAAAGATAAGTGTTCTTGGTCATCTATTTCTTTGCTCATATATATTTATTTTCGTTGGGTATTGATTATTATCTCCGAGATATGAATTTGTAATGTGTCTGCTTGTTGATTAATTGTTGTGCATGGCATATGGTTTTTTTCTTTCATAGTTTATCATGAATCTTGATTATTGCATGCATTTCTTTCATGCTTCTTTATTAATTAATTAGTATCAGAATTTTGGATCATTCCAAGAGGGAAAATTTAGAGGTACCCGAGCAGTGGGTACAAATCAAATCAAAGCATAGAGAAAAATGTTTTAGTTTTTGTTGTTTTGGGTATGTTACAAAGTAATATCATATCATAGAGAAAATCGTTTGGGTTTTTGTTGTTCTAGATCTGTTATATGTGTTTCTTTCATGTTTATTTATTAATTAATTAGTATCAGAATTTTGAATCATTCCAAGAGGGCAAATTTAGAGGTACCCAAGCAGTGAGTACAAATCAAATCAAAACATAGAGAAAAATGTTTTAGGTTTTGTTGTTCTGATCCTATTACAAAGTAATATCAGATCATAGAGAAAATCATTTGGGGTTTTGTTGTTCTAGATCTATTACATATACTATTGATTATTAATAATAATGATTAAGTATTAAAGTCAAAATACTAATAATCCACTATCTATCAATTATGTAAGTACAAAAATCTTTGACCATAAAATTAAAACCATATATTCATATCAAATACACATTTCAATTTCTCAAATCACATCTCAAAAGTAAATATAATTAATATGGAGAGAATCACCACAATTACCCTGAAATTTTAGAAATCACACAACCAAATCAACCATCTATTTCATATACTAGAGTTATATATTAATAAAGTCTAAATCATTTAACAAATAATTTTCCCTTTCCCCATACAATTATTGAATCACAACATAACTCTTATCCATCCCAGCTATAAGAAGATAAGATACTTTGTGATGAAATGCAAAGGAAGTGTTAGAACTTTGAAAATGTTAGTAGCAATTCTATGATTTGCAAAATTGAAATGGTAGTAAAAAATGTGAGGATGATGAAAGCATATGGTATTCTAGTTGATCAGACCAATAAAAAGATGATCAACAAATTCATCTAAATTCACCTATCCTTGATTAATAGGTGAAAAAAGTCTCATCTATTTGCCCAGGGAATGAACTACATCAATTTTATTTCATTTCATTTCATGATTTTGAATTGGATTGTTGTATTAGTTTTTTCCCATCGTTAATGGGCAAAACAATTACATTAATATATAACCCTAATTCCTATGTGTATCTCTTAGGAGAATCAAATTAATGGCACCATGCTTTTTTCCATGCTCCTTCTAAGAAGTGCATCTATGTTAATCACAATATATGATCAATAAATATCAACTGAGATTCATGTGTTATTTTCACTTATATTGTGGAGATGCATGTTCTCGATTTTGTTCAAATCTTCATGAAGACCCAATTAAACATTGGTCTTAGAGAGAATTGTATTTCATTTAAACTTTAAGGAATCAGTGAAATTAGGATTGAAGCCAAAAAAATCTATAGCAAACTTCTTACATCTCGGATGTATCGAAATAGGCATTGAACCTTTGCATAGAGTTGGTATACCTGCATTCACTCTTATTGTTTTGCTTGATGATCGTTTCAAAAAATTTGTTCACGCTCTAGTAGGAGGGGTACAAGGTGATCTTCCCATAGGCCCTATATGTTTTGATTGTCATCCAAATTTCAAAATCTTTGTCACTAACCCAAACCTCAAAGATATATTGCAAGTTAAGGTTCTCACCAAAGGATATAATATGAATCCTAGTTATAAAAATATTACAATCCATTATAAGTTGGCGCTCAGATATACTAACACTCTTTATCCAATAGTTTTACATGCACCAGATAAAGATTCAAAGTGTTCTACCTTAGTATATACCTTTGCAGACAATGTCAAACTTGTTTCCCAATCCATTTCATGGGAACAATTAGATTTTCCTACTGAATGGGTAGTGTAGGCTCCTAATCCCTCACCCCAAATTACACTAAATATTGTAGATATTGCAAAAGGTCATACTCAAGTAGTTATTCAAATTTCCTCCAAGAAGGTTTGTCTCTTCTAAGTCATCATATCCGGCATTATATACAACTAGACCTAAATGTTCTCACTATTGATATTATGGTAGTTGCGAGAGGTTTTACCTCCACGTGTAACCTTGACAAGAATAGAATATTTCGAGAAGCAAGAATAAACCCTAAAGCATTAAACCTAACCCTAGAAGACAAGTCGACTCAAGGAAATAATCAATATTAAGTATTTAGCATCCAGAATGAGAAGTCAGCCCAGACAGCTCAGGAAAACATTATAAATACAAGTATCCAGACCTCATTTGGTACCATCGTTTTGGGCAAATGTCTCTTCAAAGTCGATTCCTTCAATCTGTGCATATCCTTTACATACCAATCTAGCTTTGTTCCTTGTAACCTGTCCATATTCATTCAATTTATTCTTGAAAACCCATTTTGTGCCTATCACATTCTTATTATTTGGTCTTGGAACCAATTCCCATGTGTCATTTTTCTCTATTTGATCCAATTCTTCATCCATGGCCTTATTCCAAAATTCATCCTTGTTGGCTTCTTCAAAACAGTTTGGTTCAATTGTAGATAAGAGTGCTAGGTGTGTTTGTTCTGGTGAATGGATTTTTCTTCTAGTCACAACTCCTGCATCTTTGTTTCCAATAATCTGATATGAAAGATGATTCTTTTGTACTCGTTTGCTAGGTGTCTTTGGAGATACTTGTTGAACTTTCTCTTCTTCTTCTGTCGAATTCTCTTCATCTTCATCTTCCTCTTCTACTTCTTTTTCATCTTCTTCTTCGAAAAGTTATTCCATTGATTTGTTTTCTTCTTCATTTGATTCTGGTCTGTTTGTTTCATCAATTGTTACGTTGATGCTTTCCACAACTTTGTTTAATATTAGATTGTAACACTTGTATGCTTTCCTTGTACTTGAGTAACCAACAAGTATTCCTTTGCCCACACAAGAGTCAAACTTTCCCATTATGCCATCTTCTCTTTTGATGTAGCATTTGCTTCCAACAACTCTGAAGTGCTTCACATTTGCTAGTCTTCCTTTCCATAGCTCGTAAAGATTTTTATCAGTGTTGCTTCTGAGCATTACTCTATTTTGAATGTGAACTGTTGTATGCACTGCCTGTTTCCAAAAAATATCTGTCAACTTTGAATCCATTATCATTGTTTGAGCCATTTCTTGTACTGTCATGTTCTTTCTTTCAACAACTCCATTATGTTGAGGTGTCCTAGCGATAGATAATTGCCTTTTTATTCCATGATTGCTGCAGTAGTCCATAAATTCCTTTGAGGTGAATTCTCCTCCATTATCCCATCTTAAGCATTTGATTCTTGAATCCATCTCATTTTCAACCATTTCCTTGTAGATCTTGAAGTTTTCAAAAGCTTCTGACTTGTTCTTAAGAAAGAAAACTGCAGTCATTCTTGTATAATCATCAACTAATAACATAAAGTATCTCTCACCTTTTAAGCCTTTTGTTGTAGTTGGTCCAACTAGATTAGTATGCACAATTTCCAGTGGTTTTGTTGTTGAATATTCCTTTGATTTGAACCTGTTCTTTGTTTGTTTTCCTTGTTAGATATGCTTGCATAAAGTGTTGGTTGGTATCGTGATCTGGGGCATTTCTCTATCTTCTTTTCTTTTGCTGACTTTGACAAGGTTAACAAAATGCATGTGACCCATTCTTCTGTGCCATAGCCAACTTTCATCTTCCTTTCCTAGACAACACTTTTCATTTCCAATTTCGCTTAACACATATATGTTTCTTGAAGTTCTTGCAGCTGTAGCGACCAATTTCCCTGAACCTTCTTTTCTTATCTCACACTTTTGTGAATCGAAAGTAACTTTATGACCTTGGTCACACATTTGACTCACATTAAAAATATTATGTTTCATATCTTATACTAGTAGAACATTTTCTGTCTTTTCATTCTTGTTCCCAATTCAGACTGTGCCTTTTCCAATGATTTTGGCTGAATCATCATTTCCGAAGGAGACTGATCCATCTCTTTCCTTTCGTAATGTAAGAAAATTGTCTCTATCACTTGTCATGTGTTTTGAACATCCACTGTCAACATACCAACCACGTTTCTTATGTTTAGCTTGTAGAGCGTCTGTGCATTCTTCATTGCTATATTGATCTTGCTTTCTTATCCATGTCGTTTTCTGAGGTTCTTGTTTGTGACTCTGTTGAGCTTCTTTAGGAGGGACTGTCATTCTGCAATTTTTGGCCATGTGTCCAAAATTGTTACATTTGTAACATTCCACTTCAGTGCTCAAAGATTCAAACCTGTTGTAACTTCTTCTCTGTGTTTCACTAGGTATTCTTGAATAACCCCTTTGTGTATGGATCTCAAAGTAGTTATTGTTTCTGTTGTTAGCTCTGCAATTTACAGCTTTATGTCCAAAATTATTACATGCATAAAATAAACCAAAAAATATAATTTGATACCTGGTAGTTGAAGATCTTCTGAATGGAGGTGTTCTTATGAGTCCTTCTTCTTGAGGCTTGTCTATCTATTGTTGATTCTGAAATCTGAATCTTCTCAGTGTAGGAGTGTCCCTGTACTTTTCCTTGTATATCTTTTTATCCCCTTTGATTGTTTCTGCAAAGCTTTTTGGATTTGTTTCTTGCTCTATTGTTTTGGAGCTTGATCCCTTTTCTGTCTGATTGTATCCAAGTCTGGACTTGTCAAGATGAGATTTTTGACTGCTGATAATGTCATCCAGAACTTTTGAGCTATTCTGCATATTTTTCTTTTGAATATCCTTTCTTAGTGTGACAATCCCTTCTTCCAGATTTCCAATGATCCTGTCATTTCCTTCTAGTTGTTCTTTGAGTGCTTCTTCAATTCTTTTACCTTCTTCTGTTTGAACCTTCAATTTTGTGATCATTTGTTCTAGTTCTTGAGTGTCTTTTTTCTTATCTAGTTCTACTTGTAGTTTCTTGTTTTTCATCTTTTCTCTTCTGATAACTTCTATGACACTCATTAATTCTTCTCGGAAGTCAACTTTTGCCTCTTTAATTTCTTCTTCATATGCTTCTTCATATTCTTCTTCAAAGTCTTCTTTATCAGTGTCTTCTACTGCCATGAATAGAACTCTCCCTGTTTCATTGTCACTGACTTCATCTTCATCTGATGATGAGATGTCTTCTTTGGTGCAAAATCTTTTCTTCAAAACTTTATTTGTAGTTCTTTTACCTTTATATGTTTGTCTGCCTTTTGAGTAACCTTCATCATTTCTCTTTTTCTTATGAGGACATTTGTTAGAAAAATGACCAATACCATCACAATTAAAACAAATTAAAGAAAACTTACCTCTATACCTACCATTGGTTCCCTTGTTCAGTCTTTTGACAAAGTTGGTCACTTCTTCATCATCTTCCGAGACGTCGTTGTTGCTGCTATATTCTTCTTGTTCCTTTTTCTTTTGATTTGATCTTCTGGATTTTTATGTTCAGTTCTCATCTCATATGCTGTGAAGATTCCATGCAGTTCATCCATGCTTATTGAGTTTAGATTTTATCTTTCTTCTAGTGCTAATATCTTAGGGTTGAATCTCATAGGAAGAGATCTTAGTACCTTTTGAACAATTACATATTCTTCGATTTCTTCTCCCAATCCTATGATTGCATTCACTATTTCATCGACTCGTAAGAAGTAGGCTGCAATATCTTCATCTTCCTTCATTTTTAGTTGTTTGAACTGACCTCTATAAGTTCGAAGCTTTGTTGCTTTGACTTTTGAATCTCCTTCATAAATATTTCGAAGCTTGTCCCAAATCTCTTTAGAAGATTTACAATGTGCAACTTTGGTGAATACCGTATCATTGAGACCATTCAAAAGTGCATTTTTGGATTTGGAATTATTCTCACCGAGTTTCACTACTTTGTCATTTTTTGGTGGAACTATTGGCGTTGTGTATCCATCTACAATTGATTGTCAAACTTGAAATCCATGTGCCTGTATATATGTCTTCATCCTTATGCTCCAAAAAGCATATTTTTGTCCATCAANCTTTGTCATTTTTTGGTGGAACTATTGGCGTTGTGTATCCATCTACAATTGATTGTCAAACTTGAAATCCATGTGCCTGTATATATGTCTTCATCCTTATGCTCCAAAAAGCATACTTTTGTCCATCAAATTGTGGTATTCCATTTTTATACAAGTTGGTACTCTCCATGATCTACCTTTCAGTGGTTAAACTGATTTCTGAAGGAACCTACTCTGATACCAATTGTTGGATTACTGATAGGGGGGGTGAATCAGTAATAGCGTAATTATAATATTTTTTCTTCAATTGTTATATCAATGTAGAATTATTATCCAATAATGAGCAGTAAGAAATAAACAATCACATGCATACACAGTACATCAGTGTTTTACATGGAAACCCAAATCGAGAGAAAACCACGGAATGGTTTTTCTTATATGTCTTGAAGAATTACATTCATTGGAAGCACCAACTTCCTTTGTTTTCCAGCTGCAACTGGAAAGAGGCTCAACCCCCTAGTTTCTCAGGCTACAACCTGAGGGAAGATCCAACTCCCCAATTCTCTGGCTACAACCAGAAGGAGGATACAACCCCCTATGTTCTCCGGCTACAACCGGAAGGTGGCTACAACCACCTGTCCTTGCCCCGTCCTGCCACTTTGAAGTAGAAGTAGAATGATGGAACCATTGTCACACTATCACTATGAGATATACCATTGTAAATCTGTACCAATAAATATGAACCATGCATCAACGTGTACCTCAACCTGTAATCAACTTGTACCACAAACAAGTGCATAAACCATGCACCAACCTGTACCAAAAACCTGTCATCAACGTGTACCATAAACAAGTGCATCCAACCATGTACCAAGTATGTACCAATCATGTGTCAACTACTCATCAACCAACATCATCAACTATACACCTCATGTATGTGCCAACTCATCAACTACTTGTTTCAACCATGTACTCAACATGTAACTCAACCAAAAGCCCTCATCAATTTCATCATTCAAATACGATTTGTAGCTCTGTAATAGACTTGGTGTATATGATCACATTCCTACAAACCTTCCTTAAATTTAACAACAAGATACTAGCATTTTCATCAAACTTTTCTTTAGTCTCACATGCCTAGCTTCTTTTTAGTCAACAACCCTAACTTGAAGTAATCATAAATTTGTACGCGTAATGTATAAAGATCTGAAAATGATACACAATGTTCTTCAGTTTTTTTTATGCAATTCCTCCAAGTGTGACTACTTGAAACCTCTCGGTAAAAGAGTTATAGCAAAAATGGCATACCCTGCTGAACTCTAGCTTATTCTAGAGAGCGACCTTGTAGAGCATGCCCCGCACGAAATATTTTCTGAATTGATATGAAACTGTTACAAAGAATACTACAGACTGTACCCTAACCAACACATTTGGTCTCACTAAATTTGGATCTGTTATCAAGACGTTAAGATGTTTTTACCCAAAACACTTGGTTCTGACTAGTTTCAGGACTAGCCACAAACCCTATTTTCCACGGAGTGTAAATCCCAAAATACAACGACCCACAAGATGAATATTTTACCACAAATACTTGTATATGTTTTCTCAATGGCATAGCAATTTCATGGTCTGAATCATTATATAAAAAAAATTATATCGAAAATTGTGAGATGACCTGTAAATAACATACCTTAGAAAGCACTGTTAAGGTCCTAATCTGCACATAGATAGATCAATGTATTCGGATGTAATAAAGGTCAATATTAATAAGACCTTTCAATAAAATAGAATAAGGCGGATGTAAGAAGACCTAATAGAAGCTTCCGCTTCTAGAAGGATCTTCCTCTAGATGCTTCTTTTTAGTATAAATAGGAGTCGAGGGTATGAGAACCCTAGCTTGGATATTATTGTAACAGAGCACTGCTCGATTGGAGGTTGCCCCCTCGAAGAGGCCTGTGAACATTGCTATCTGTTTCAAAGTGCTGTTTCTGTTGCTATTTCGTATATCATTTCCGTGTATTGTGAAGATTATGTTGGATATTTTACTGTTATTCTATCATTTCTAGCATTTCATTTCAGTTCTGCATATTTTATATATCTGGTATCTTGCAAGTGGTATCAGAGCACTTTCCTTGGCAGAAATTGTGGGTATTTTTTTTTCAGGG
>JASDQU010305826.1:70787-88380 GCA_032191745.1 Picea mariana | reverse complement strand
GTAAGAAGACCTAATAGAAGCTTCCGCTTCTAGAAGGATCTTCCTCTAGATGCTTCTTTTTAGTATAAATAGGAGTCGAGGGTATGAGAACCCTAGCTTGGATATTATTGTAACAGAGCGCTGCTCGATTGGAGGTTGCCCCCTCGAAGAGGCCTGTGAACATTGCTATCTATTTCAAAGTGTTGTTTCTGTTGCTATTTCGTATATCATTTCTGTGTATTGTGAAGATTATGCTGGATATTTTACTGTTATTCTATCATTTCTAGCATTTCATTTCAGTTCTGCATATTTTATATATCTGGTATCTTGCAAGCACCATCAAAATAATTTATCCTTCCTTGCATTTCGGCCTTCTTTTCTTCACCTTCACTCAGAATTCCAGTTTAGATATCCTTGGTTACCTCATACACCTATAGATATTCAATATTCTCAAGTGTGTGTTAAATGAGAGATCATTGCCTCTTATTTATACTCTCCAAGTAGCTTCCTTAAAAACATCTTCTAGGTCACTTGGCCGACTTTCCTTATTTTAGGGTTAACCCACTTCTAATTTCTCCATTAAAATTATTATTGAAATAATTTATTTTGTATTCAATTTGAATTAGAATACACTCATCACTTCACTTTATTAGTTATCCTTTAAAAATCTCTTAAACCACTTTGACTACTTTGACCTTTTGGGGCTTCTAGATGACATATGAGGGTCCTCCAACTTCGTAAGGCCATAACTCTCAAACCGTGAGGAGTTATGTGATGTTCTGCATACCACTAGAAATGGCATGACATGTACTATCCATATAGAATAGTATTATCTGAAAATATATCATAACTCATATCGTTACCCATAAAACAAACTTGGGTCCATTATCCAAACCTGGGGTCTCCAACTTCTCATGGCCATAACTCTCTAACCGTGAGGAGTTATGTTACGTTCCACATACCACTGGAAATTGCATGACAAGCACTATTCATATAGGATAGTTTCCCTGACAAATTCATTGTCCTTCATCTCATTATTCCACAATTAAGCATGGGTTCTCTTACTTTGCTAAGCGTCTTCCCATGAGGGATTTCACCATAAGGGGACCACTTTGGAGTTCATCCATATTTACTTCTTATTAACCATGAAAAAACAATAATGTGTCATATTTACATTAAACAATATTGGGTCCATTACCCAAACCTTTGTGCTACGGGGCTTTCTTCAAGGGTTGACATCAATGACAACCAACCTTAATCAACATCCTTATAGATAAGCCTTTGTTTAGAACTAGGACAAATTAATAAAACAATCCTTTCTTCTTATTCTCATTTTGTTGAAATAAATAAGTAGAGGTGGTACTAAATAGTTGATTTGTTTGACCTTCCCTACGACTTAGTACATATATGGAAGCATATGAAATCACTATAATGCATATTCTATGTTTAAGCATCAAGTATTTTCCCTATACCATTGGAGCTTGTTATCGCCAAACTAATATCTTGAAATTTTGTTTAAGAAACAATAATATTTGAACAAAGTTTTTTGAATGGACAATTAGTTCTAATTGGCATTAACCAATCTCCTCTCACTTTAGGATTGATGCTTTCTACTATAAATGATATCCTTAAAAGTTATTCTCATGTTCAATAACGTTCAAAGAAAATAATAAAAATATTCAATAAAGATTTTAAATAGTTTGATATTGTAATATCCTGGTTTTGAATCCTCGCATTAATAATGTATTTTGTTTATTTGATGAAAGGTAGGAGTGCTTGAACAATTGAAAGAGGTCGCAGTGTCTAGGAAAATATATACTTTGACCATTGTTAATAATAAAATGCACCGTTGGTTGCGAGACAGACACGGGCAATAGTTATAGGGGGATATGATTCCACGATAGGAGGGGGAAAGCTGAGGGGCTAAGCCTTTACATTTCTTAAATTATTTTTATTTTACCCACCTTGGAATTTTTGAGAGAAAGAGGGGCTTATGTGAGCTTCTTGGGGAAAGGCCACATTATGTTTTTTATATTTAAACCATGTTCTTGATTGTCTTCAAGGTTGGCCATTCATTCTCACTCAAAAATCATTTTTGGAGTCGTTCCTCTCTAATTCACTCTTCTGCTTATTCTTAGTTTTGCATGGGGACGGGAAAATGAATCGTTGAAGGCAAGCAGCCATGGTTTGTTGGCTGTAATTAATTATTGATTATTCCAGAAAGGAAGGGACGCTTGTGGGCATGAGAATAATAGTAGTTGAGAGAGAACTGTCAATAACTGAGAATCCTGAGAGTTTCCAGCATTGAGATTTCCTGAACAAAAGCACTAGAGCCCTGGAAAGAGGTGGACAACTTGAGGGACTGCATGTCAGTGAAGGGAGTTCATTTTCTTTGGGTGGTGCATGCTAATGGGAAAGAGATTTGGTGTACTTTGGATTGTTGTGTGGTGAGAAACCTTTGAGATCTTGAGTGTTGATTGGTTTGGGAAGCTGGGTGTCACTTTGGAACTCATCCTTGTGGATTCATAGCCTTGGCTTGGGGGTGACCTACTGTTGAGACTTGGAATGAAAATGTTTAAGGTTGGGTGGAACGTCATTGGTCTACATCCAGTTGGTGATTGGTTATATCAAAGATAAGTGTTCTTGGTCATGTGTTTCTTTGCTCATATATATTTATTTTCGTTGGGTATTGATTATTATCTCCGAGATATGAATTTGTAATGTGTCTGCTTGTTGATTAATTGTTGTGCATGGCATATGGTTTTATTCTTTCATAGTTTATCATGAATCTTGATTATTGCATGTGTTTCTTTCACGCTTCTTTATAATTTAATTAGTATCAGAATTTTGGATCATTCCAAGAGGCAAATTTTAGAGGTACCCGAGCAGTGGGTACAAATCAAATCAAAGCATAGAGAAAAATGTTTTAGTTTTTGTTGTTTTGGGTCTGTTACAAAGTAATATCATATCATAGAGAAAATCGTTTGGGTTTTTGTTTTTCTAGGTCTATTATATGTGTTTCTTTCATGCTTCTTTATTAATTAATTAGTATCATAATTTCGAATCATTTCAAGAGGGCAAATTTAGAGGTACCCGAGCAGTGAGTACAAATCAAATCAAAACATAAAGAAAAATGTTTTAGGTTTTGTTGTTCTGAGTCTGTTACAAAGTAATATCAGATCATAGAGAAAATCATTTGGGGTTTTGTTGTTCTAGATCTATTACATATACTATTGATTATTAATAATAATGATTAAGTATTAGAGTCAAAATACTAATAATCCGCTATCTATCAATTATGTAAGTACAAAAAGCTTTGACCTTAAAATTAAATCCATATATTCATATCAAATACACATTTCAATTTCTCAAATCACATCTCAAAAGTAAATATAATTAATGTGGAGAGAATCACCACAATTACCTTGAAACTTTAGAAATCACACAACCAAATCAACCATCTATTTTATATACTAGAGTTATATATTAATAAAGTCTAAATCATTTAGCATATAATTTTCCCTTTCCCCATACAATTATTGAATCACAACATAACTCTTATCCATCCCAGCTATAAGAAGATAAGATACTTTGTGATGAAATGCAAAGGAAGTGTTAGCACTTTGAAAATGTTAGTAGCAATTCTATGATTTGCAAAATTGAAATGGTAGTAAAAAAGTGAGGATGATGAAAGCATATGGTATTCTAGTTGATCATAACAATAAAATGATGATCAACAAATTCATCTAAATTCACCTATCCTTGATTAATAGGTGAAAAAAGTCTCATCTATTTGCCCAGGGAATGAACTACATCAATTTTATTTCATTTCACTTCATGATTTTGAATTGGATTGTTGTATTAGTTTTTTCCCATCGTTAATGGGCAAAACAATTACATTAATATATAACCCTAATTCCTATGTGTATATCTTAGGAGAATCAAATTAATGGCACCATGATTTTTTCCATGCTCCTCCTAGGAAGTGCATCTATGTTAATCACAATATATGATCAATAAATATCAACCGAGATTCATGTGTTATTTTCACTTATATTGTGGAGATGCATGTTCTCTATTTTGTTCGAATCTTCATGAAGACCCAATTAAACATTGGTCTTTGAGAGAATTGTATTTCATTTAAACTTTAAAGAGTCGGTGAAATTAGGATTGAAGCCAAAAAAATGTATAGCAAACTTATTACATCTCGGATGTATTGGACTAGGCATTGAACCTCTGCATAGAGTTGGTATACCTGCATTCACTCTTATTTGTGTGCTTGATAATCGTTTCAAAAAAATCGTTCACGCTCTAGTAGGAGGGGTACAAGGTGATCTTGCCAGAGGCCCTATCTATTTTGATTGTCATCCAAATTTCAGAATCTTTGTCACTGACCCAAACCTCAAAGATATATTGCAAGTTAAGGTTCTCACCAAATGATATAATATGAATCCTAGTTCTGAAAATATTACAATCCATTATAAGTTGGCACTCAGATGTACTAACACTCTTTATCCAGCAGTTTTACATGCACTGAATAGAGATTCAGAGTGTTCTACCTTAGCATATACCTTTGCAGACAATGCCAAACTTGTTCCCCAATCCATTTCATGGGAACAATTAGATTTTCCTACTGAATGGGTAGTGTAGGCTCCTAATCCCTCACCCCAAATTACATTCAATATTATTGCAAAAGGTCATACTCAAGTAGTTATTCAAATTTCCTCCAAGAAGGTTTGTCTCTTCTAAATCATCATATCCTGCATTATATACAACTAGACCTAAATGTTTTCACTATTGATATTATGGTAGCTGCAAGAGGTATTTTCGTCCACGTGTAACCCTAACGAGAATAGAATATTTCGAGAAGAAAGAAGAAACCCTAAAGCATTAAACCTGACCCTAGAAGACAAGTTGACTCAAGGAAATAATTAATATTAAGTATTTAGCATCTAGAATGAGAAGTCGGCCCAGACAGCTCAGGTAAACATTATAAATACAAGTATCCAGACCTCATTTTGTACCAGACAACTCGAAATTTCAGCTGGGAAGAGGTGCACACTGTAGAAACTGGGCAAGTCCGCAAGTCTGGGGAGTAGTTGCATTCGACAATTGTTGTAATCTGTATTCTTGGTTTAGGCTTGGACTTTATATTGGTTATGGTTGGAATTTCTGATTAGTCTTGGTTATCTTTATGCATTAGTCGTGGTTGGCTATTGGTTTGCTTCTGGAATCATTCTCTTTCAAGGTTAAGGTGCTTAGGGGTGGCTTCGGCCTATGGTTGGGTGACAATATTGTTATATTGTATATGGTTAAACGAGCACATCCATTAATTTCTAACAGGTTATGGGCCCACATTATCTTCAGACAGTCTAACCATTCGAAGATAGATTGGGAGGATTTTCTCAGTTGCAGTTGTAGTTGCAACCAGTTTTTGTTGCAGCAACGAAACCCTAACCATCTTGTTGAGGCACCTTAAGTGAAGAGATTGACCTAATTTCTAGATAGCCTAGTGTGCCCTAGCCTAGCGTATCTTCTGGCACTCTTAGCAATCTAAGACGTCAAGTTTTAGTTTTTGGTCAAAGTCAAAGGTTGACCAAGTTAAAGCAGTTATGATTTACTCTATGAAGTCAGAAAAAAAAAAGTTAGAAGGGGCTTCTAACTTCAGAGCGTGGAAGACAAGGATTGACCTCATCCTTTCCAGGAATAAAGTGTTGGATATCATGAAAGGAAAGATCGTGGAACCATATTTCTAAGAAGGAAAAGAGAATGGACCTCAGAACATTGCAATTATGGAGAAGTTCAAAGACAATGGCATCAATTCCATGAGTATCATAGTGGACTCTATAAAATACCACTTGATACCCTACATCTCCCATCTTGACTCATCTAAGAAGATGTATGATTCCCTAACAAACCTCTTCTCAGTCAGGAACATTGGACAAGTAATGAGTCTAAAGAATGAGCTTCGTGACATGAAAATGAATGATGATGATAGGCTCATAACATCATACCTTGTGATAATCTCTCAGTTAAGAGATCAACTACAAGCTATTGAAGAAATCATTTCAAAGAAGGAACTGGTAAATATAGTACTCAATGGTCTTCCCAAGACATGTGATGCATTTTCTGCAAGCATGAACACAAGGAAGGAGTATCCCACATTTGAAGAACTTTGGACCTGTTGTGCACAAGAAGAATCAAGGGTTACTGCAAAAGAGAAACCCCAAAAGAAATATGATGATCAAGCCTTCACAGCAAGGTTCAAGAATTTCAAAAATAAAAAGAAGTTTGGCTCAAGGAAGAAATCAAATCAAGAGAAAGATATGTCAAAAATACAATGCTTCAATTGTTGAAAATATGGTCACTACAAGAATCATTGTCCCGAGTTAAATAAAAGGAAGTAAATACATGAAGCATCAGTTGCCTAAGAAAGGGAACCCTCAAAAAAGGCCAAGCAGGATAAAACAAACTTCTTCTTCTAAGACAAGGTAACAATATTCTTCATAATTCTTGTACATACCATGTTTACATAGTTTCTATACATATCTTGCATATCTATCTCTTAGAAGATAATATGTTCAAAGAGAAACAATACCCATGGAAGAATAACAAGATAAGGATTGTTATCACGATGACTAGAAGTCAAGCAATAAACATGAAAAGATGAAGTACATTGAATCCCTGGTAACAATTCATGTGGAAGCTATTAACATAAGTAACGGCTGCAAGATAAGTCAAAATCAAAATCAAACTTGAAGAAACCTGGAAGAAGTAAAAACAGAAAGAAGTCAACATTCAATAGGAAATTAGAAAAAGACTTGTGACACTTTGCAGAAGGAAATAAAGATGCAAACAGAAGCATGGACTCTCTTAGATGGAGAGAGTCGATTATATAATTCCAAAAGAAGAGCATGCATTCATGCATGAAGCAAGGATTGGGAGGGAGCTAATCCTAAATAATATGATCCATTGAGGATTATGAAGTATCTATCCATGTTCCCATCAATGGTAGCAACCATGAAAAGAAGCACATGTTTAGTTTGACATTAGAAGAAGTTTTCTTTGAAAAGAAGCCTTTAAGTATCCCTGGTTGTCCATCCACATCCATGATCCTATGATGAAAGGAGGAAGTCAGAACATTCAGGGTATGGAAACTATAGAAAACTCCATAGAACCAAGAGCTAAAGAGAAACATGAAGAAGAACATGAAGATTCCAAGAGAGAAAGAAAATCTATAACAACCAGTCATTATATCGAGAATCACAAGACTACCATCTTGGTCTGAATCCTCTAGAATAAATCAAGCAGAAGAAATGGAAGTTGTGATAAAGAACAGTGTATGGAAGACTTATGAATGGAAGCATTGCAAGATCTAGAACTAAAGGTTCTCCCAGATGGAGGGAGAAGACTATGATGATAGCTTGTTCCAGTAACCAGACATACCTGAGCCATTATATCTCCTGCAATATCCATGGGTTGGATTTTACATCAAATGAATGTAAGGACTGTTCTCCTTGACAGAGTAATTGAACAAAGAAGCGTATGTAGAGAAACCTCAAGGTTTTAAGTTATACCAGAAAGAGACCCTTATATGTATATGGAAGAAGATCTTGTATGGATTCAAACAACTTGGTGCAAAGCCTCTCATGCACAACATAAGCATGGTGAAAAATTTCTATAACAAAGATCGGAATGGTTACTCAGAAGTTCAGGATGATGGATTGCTAATCCATGACACACTCTCATGGTGAGGGAACAAGTGCCACTTGGATATGTTTCATTTTGACCCTTGCCACAATGTCATGAGCTATCAAGAAACAAAAGTGTTGAATCCAACCATGATATACAATAATGATCAAAGTTATATGAAGCCTTCAAAGAAAACTAGTGTTCTAGACAGACCGAAGTACATTGAAATCAAGCATTACATTCTCTGTGATGAAGTCCATAAAAGAGAAGTGGTTCTCCAATATATATCTCCATAGATGAACAGATAGCAGATATTTTGGTAAATCCTCTGTCCAAGATGAAAAAGTTTTTGTATTCAAAGAACAAGCTAGAGCTTGTGGAGACGACTTCCTTATTGAAAAAGGAAGAGATGACTCCCAAGTTGGGAGGGAGTATTGATGTGCTATTGATTTATAGACAGTCATTTTTCAGTTCAAAAAATGGTCCAGGGTGAGCAGTTCCTTTCTAGTTCGGAAAGTGGTTTGAGAATTCTGATGGAAAGGAATTTTATAGTTCGAAAAATTGTCCAGATCGGATGGTCATTTTCATAATGAAAATGGTTTGATAGATTGCTGATGTACCATAGACAATGATTCCACTTGTGGCCATTATGGGGGGATGGTCTAGGAAAGTCTTTCTTCTTTGCAGTCACTCTCAATAGTGTTCAATAAGAATGGTATGCCTTTCGGACAGTCATTCTTTCGAAGTTCACAGTTGTGAGAAGTTTCGAAGAATGGTCTGTTTTGGAGGTTGGTGCAAGACAGTCATTTCCTTAGGAAATGGTCTGGAAACTCATTCCCTAGGGAAGACTCATTCTCTCCAGGTTTCACTTTGTTTAGTGTCGGAGGAATGGCCCAGTTAGGTGAATGGTCCAGTTTTAGCAATTAGGAACAGGAATTCCCTAGGGTAGACTCATTCTCTCCAGGTTGCACTTTGTTTAGTGCTGGAGGAATGGCCCAGAAAGGTGAATGGTTCAGGCTCATAAATCAGGACAATTATTCTTCTATGCTTGAGAAGAATAGTCTAGATAGCTCATGGATGGTGTTTTACTTTCTGAGGGCAGATGCTCTTCCAGATCTCACATATGTGAGTGGAAGAATGGCCTAGATGACTCAGTTTATATCATGATACTATTTTTTTGTGCAGGTTGATATCAGATGATATGATTGCTATGGAGACTGTATGTCTCTGAATAGTAGATGTATGCTACTGTGGTGGATGTGTTCCACTGGTTGTGACTATGTGTCACTGATTGAGTATATGTGTGCTACTTGGTTTGGTATTGTACCACTGAATTGTAGTTATTTACTACTATAGACACAATTGTGTTCTATTGAATGACATTGTTATGATTACCATGTAGACTATCAGTAGTGTTGAAAATTATTATCAACTAGATGGATATTTAGTGTGCTTGTGGAAAGACATTTTCCAAGCAAACAATGGTCCAGATAGAACAAATTGTTGGTGGACATGTATTCTTTGTTGATGAATGAAACCATGGGAGACAACCTCCAACTTACAAACCTATGAGATGTGGAACATAGCAACTATGTGAGTCTTTCTCTCAGCTTACAAACCTAAGAGAAATCCCCTAAGAAGGGTTCAAGGTTCCTGCCTGGGACAGAGCCATGAACGTAGAGATGACCTCCTCCATGACATGAGTGAGAAGAAAACAGATGATTATCTGGTGGAAAAGTGATATGTTGAGTTAGGACGTTCCTGTGGCTGAGCACAAGGTGAACGTGATAAATCCCAAAAGTGTTGGGCACATCGTCATGTGAATAGAAATGAAGATGATTTGATGGCCTCCTATGAGAAGCAGAGTTGACGAGATGACTCCAGATGATTCTCCTATTGGTGGTAGTGGGAAAGCAGATCTATAGAGTGGATGTGCATGTGGATGAACACAGGTGAATGTGTGAAGACCCGGTTCATCCATGTAATGCAGTGAATCAGATCTATGACATCCCTATGGATGTGCCCCTAGTGGATGAGCACTAGTGGGTGTATCAGATCCTTTTCTATATATATTTTTCAAGAGTCAAACCTACCTGTAACCCTAATTATTATGTAAAGGGTACAGGTCAGCCCCACCTTAATGTGATTAATAATAAATGTAAAATATAATTAATATTAATATCAATATTAATTATAATAAATAATAAATATAATAATAAGTATATTTGACTTAGAGAGGTCGGCCATGTTGTGCCAATAGATTACCTTGTTAATTGGTCAAAGTCTAATATAAGTAGATGATTCTCCATTGTAGAATCATATTCTTCTTGTGTGTTTTGGAAATTTCAGCAAGTACTTCTCTTTGGAAAAGGTGCACACCTCTCTTGGGCGCTAGTCTTCTAGGGCTTAAGCACCCTCTTGTGTGCTAAGTTATTCTTGGCGATGAAAGGTATTTCTCTTGAAGAATATAGCAGAGGATTTGGCTGGGTTTTCTTCCCTTGTTGAGAGGGGTTTCCCAGAATATATCTTGTGTACTTGTGCATGGTGTTTCTTCTTGTGATCTTGGTTGTTGCAACATTCTTTTTTATGGTTAAGACATGATGAAATTGAAATGAACTACATGATTGACCTAATGCTTATGAAAAATCAACATGGAATCAGAGCATAGGTCTTGAAGAACCCATTACACAAGCATATTTCACAAGAAAAAGGAAAAAAGTCACTATTGTCGTATAAGAAAATTAGGGCTTTTATTGAAGAGGAATTTCAACCCAAAAGCCATCTAGAAAATTTCACCCTAGCCCAAGGAACTCTTTGGCACCTTCAGCACACCTTTTCAGTGAATAGAACTCCCGGAAAGTGAAAACCTAGTTTTCACTAGTACCAGAAGTACCAGAAAACCAGAAGTATCAGAAAACTAGAAGTACCAGAAAACCAGAAGTACCAGAAAACCAGAAGTACTAGAAGTACCAGAAAACCAAAAGCACCAGTCCAGAAATCCGTTGGTCAAGTTTGAGGGGGAAAATTTTGGATTTTCAGAAATCTAACTGCACCAACATAGTCACCTCAGCTCAGAGCATCTATCCCATGGATCAGAATTTAAAAATTTGAAGTTTGAAAAATTAGGGTTTCCTCATAAAACCCTAAGTTGCAGTTGTAGTTTCAGAATAAGTTGCAGTTGCAGTTTCAGAATAAGTTGCAGTTGCAGTTGCAGTTTCAGTATCAGTTGTAGTACCAGTTGCAGTCACCCTTGAAGTTCTTAAGAGTTGGTCATTATTATTGTTGCTACTAGATGGTGCCACTACATGCAAATGCTATCAGAGGTATGTACTCACATATGTTTAAATGATTAATCTTTAAAGGGTATTTACAGGAGAAGGGATCTCTTGCCATAGATCCAGAAGGATCTCAAGATCCAACACATTCAGAGGAATAATGCAACCTAGGTTTGATTATTCTGAGATGCATCTATTTTTTATGACATTATTTTGATCTAGGTTGCATGTTTAAGCTATGACCATCATACTAACCTTTGGTCAAAATTAAAGTCAAATTATTAGATGGATTAAAGTTGAGACCATAGATTTTATTCTCTAACCCAACCTTCTGTCAAGATAGCATATTGTCCTAGTACAAAAGACAGGTTGAAGAAAGCACTTGTCACCTTGAGTGAAGGAGTCTTGGAAGAAAAGAAACACACACTCATTGTTGAGGACAAGACTCCAGGTTCCAGGTTTGATTAATTAAGCTTATAAGATTCAAAATTACACATGACAAACTTGATTACTACCCCTTACAAGTTAACACTATAGTTGAGGTATCAGTCATTGTAAAGTATTATACTTGGTAGCATGTGAGCATATTGATATAAATGCTTAATGTAACAGATACAACTAACATCTCCTCTAGGAGAAACTTCTTGTGTTGATCCCAGGTTACCATGGAGGAAAGTTTGATCACAACACTAGAAGAGTGTTGACCTCATTTCTTATTGTATTCCTTAATTTTGATCTTTTCTTCAGACAAGTCAAAAGTGATAGCTTTAAAGGAGCTATTGTGATGATTATTCATGTTTTTTGTTTTATCTACTATTATCAAAAGAGTATTATTCTTGCTCGTTGTTTTGTTGACCTTGTTCAGGTCACAGGTGATAACCTTGGGGAATCCATAGTGAAGGTTTCATAAGGAAACATATTAGATGAGATATGAAGCAGACTATGTACATGACCATATACATTCATGTAGCCAAAGAGAAGAAGTCCAAGCTAGATCCTTTAGGAAGAAAGGATACAATTAATCTTCAAAGACATCTATAGTAAGCGACAGATTGAGACAAGAAGAGACTGTTGGACACACCTACCACACTTAGAGGGGGGTTGAATGAGTGTGGGGCTCTTTTTCCCAAAACTTCCCTCTTGCACAAAAACTCATCAATTAGCATTCAACAAGTATTCATTACCCATTGCTGTCATTTATAACCAGTTAGATGTAGGCACATATCAGCAACATATATCAACAATATATCATCAACAAGTCAGCATCACAATGGAAACAAAGAACACAAGATGTATGTACAATTTTCTTTTTATTACGGACTACAATCCTTGGGTTTATCAACAACAACTGAATAGAGTACAACTCTACAAGAGCACCAGCTCTATATGCAAGACTCAGCTTACATTCTTAGCACCAACTAAGATGAGGCAACAATCCTCAAAAGATATCAATCTGTTAATAGGTACACGACCTGTCAGTAGTGCAGCACACGTGTGAACGTGCCCTGGCTCACTACAACCCGCGTGTGAACACGAACTGTGTATAATGCAACAAGCGTCTGCTTCTAAGCAACTAGGGTTTTTCCTTTCTTCATATGCTTAGAACCCTTCTGTCTTCCACTGTCCAAACTGACCCACAGCTAGTCACAACACATCCAAGCTCTCCAATAGCTTGCTCATACTCCACATCAAATCAATATGAATGCTATCTCAATCATGTATAAATAGCTAGTATACCATAGCAATCATGTCACTACTGAATCACAAGAGTGTTGCTCACTCCATCAACCAAATCAAACATGTTGAGCCACATCATAGAAGCTATACCAAGAATTCCCTAAGCATTCACAACATATCAAACAATAGCATCTATCAAGACAATAATGTAACCATACCAGTGTCTTAGTGATAGATTTGAGGCCATAGAATGCAGATCTGGAACCTGCTTCATCATCCAAGAGCTTGGTACCAGCTCAAACACAAATCTCCATGAGGTTATTTAGTCCATGCTCCCTGTACACAGCCATCCCGCATGTACACTCACCCTATACACAGCCAGCCCATGTGTACATGCACCCTATACACAAACAGCCCGTGTGGGCATCAAAAAATAGGGTTTTCTATGAATCCGAGACTTTTGTCGTCAAGATCTCCGACATTGCTGAAACTTTGATGCATCCATGAGATCCTCCTCTCGCTCTCTTCTTCAGAATAGATCTTCAATCATTCTCAAGAGATCCACATCAGTAAGATGCTCTCACAAGAAGCTCTCCATCAATACTCCACAAGATATTACCAAGAAGCTCTCCATTGATCCACAAAGGATTCTCACCAAATGTGCATTTTACAAGAGATCCTAGCTTCTTATTTATACTTTCATCTTCTAGGTCACTTAACCCATTTTTAGGTTACTTAACCCATTTCTAGGTAACTTCACCTATTTTCCTTATTTTAGGGTTAACCACTTTCCATGAATAGAAAGTTCTCCAATACTTTATCATTTAAATAGTCCTTCTTGATTTTGTCAGTTTACTTTATCATTTAAATAATCCATCTTGATTTTGTCACTTTACTTTATCATTTAAATAATTTTTTCTTATTTTCAAGCACTTTGACCTTTTGTGGCTTCAAGCCATCATATAGGGGTCCTTCAACTTTGTAGAGCCATAACTCTCAAACCGTGAGGAGTTATGTGACATTCCACATACCACCGAAAATGGCATGTCAAGCACTATCCATCTAGGATAGTTTCACCAACAACTTCATTGATCTTCATCTCATTATTCCACATACAAGCATGGGTCCTCCAACCTAGGATAAATCAATCTATAAAGTGTCTTCTCGTGAGGGCTTTCACCATAAGGGGACCACTTTGGAGTTCATCCATTTGTGCACCTTATCAACCATGATAAGACAATAATGATTCATCTTTGCATCGATTGGTTTCCACTTGGACATATATCATTCTCATCAAGGGCATCATATCAATCAANCTATAAAGTGTCTTCCCGTGAGGGCTTTCACCATAAGGGGACCACTTTGGAGTTCATCCATTTGTGCACCTTATCAACCATGATAAGACAATAATGATTCATCTTTGCATCGATTGTTTTCCACTTGGACATATATCATTCTCATCAAGGGCATCATATCAATCAATTGCTTGACATCAATCAAACCAAACCATTTACATCAATGACATATGATCCAACAATCTCCTAAATAATCAAACCATTGGCATCAATGACAACATGATCCAACAATCTCCCTCTTTGGCATTGATGGCAATACCAACATTGATGTCAACTCCAGTTATTAATTATTGATGTCAACATGTAGACAAGGCATGCTCTACATCAATAGTCAATGTGACTATCTCTCCACATCAATCTCTCCCCATCAATAGACATTAATCACATCAATGTGATTATCTTTTTTTTTATACCATTGTGTGATCTCACCATGAGAATACATCAATGTGATTATCTCTCCCCCTTTGACATCAATGGAAAAGGGCCATTCTCCTCTTGGGGCTACTCCCCCTGTCCTGTTGCCACTGTATAATCTCTCCCCTTTTGAACAAGGGATATCAATCTGATGTAATGTTGAAAATACATCGAACATACTCCCCTGGTGACCATTGCTCCCCCTGGAATTATGCTTCTGTGTTCTTTCTTCAAATATAGGTCTCTTTTCTAGGTATGCATTTGATAAATATCTCCTCCTAGAATCATGGGAAGAAGAATGACTCCCCCTAAGGGTATGTCTCCCCCTATCTTCTCTGCAAGATGAACAATATACTACCATATGACGATCCTTGGACCTGTTCATGCATCAAACTTGTTCCATACCATACATCATGAAACAAAAGATATGTCATCAATGAAATAGAGAATCATAAACAATATATCCACCAAGTACATCATGTACCAAAATGTGCCCACTATGCACAACACCCATGTACATCAACTATGTACATCATCCATGAAATGTATCCACCATATGCCAACATGTGCATCTACCAATATGCCAACATCTGCATCTACCAATATGCCATACATGTGCATCCACCAATATGCCAAACAATGTGCATCTACCAATCATAAGATATACCAGCCATGTACACCACCAGATTATTTTACATAATCCAATAGATGAGCATTTGATCAACATCAATCCATACTCTTGGGTTAGTGCCATGCACCCAAGATTTATTTTATATCATTGTTGTAGGAAAATCTCCCTGCGGACAGGTAGATTGCCTCAAAGAGCTAGACCCTAAACTCTAAGACAGAAAGTGCTTAACGTGGACACTGAATTCCTTTCAAATCTATACAAACTAAAGCATGAGGAGGAAGGAGAACATAAGTACCTTTTTATCGACGTTTGTTCCTGCACGCTCCAAGTTGAGCTCCAATCTTTCGCTCCTCGATGAATCCTGTAGACAAACAAAGTACAACCACTTCCTACTCTACCAAGATTAGTCTGAAATATATCTATCTACTAAAGAGACAAATTCATGTGAGATTGAACACGAATTAGAAAGAAACAGGCGAAGCAAATTATATTAATGAGGACAAAACATTGCTTATAGCCATAGATGAATTGCAGCAGCTCTGCCAAGTCCTTTTTGTCTACCCCTTGCTCAAAAGATCCACGATCCGAATGATGATAGCTTCACCGATTGCTCTCTATGAGATCATAGGTCTCTTTCTTCCAAAATATCTCTATTCCAACACCACTTATAACATCATAAGTTTGGTGTGATTCTCCTTTTCCAGTCCTCTTTCACCATTAGAAAGCTTGCTTATATAGCCTTGGAGAGGCTTTAACCACTTGAGATATCCTTGGGGAAGGTGAGGATTTGCCTCCTTCAGTTGAGGACCTACCCTAAGATCATGGTTGGACTAGGGATTCGAATCCAACTGCCTTCCAAGAATGAAAATATCCTTCCCCCATTCATCTCAACAACTTAACAACTGCCCAGAATAGGTAGCGCTCCCTCAAAAGGACCATCAGAGCGTTGTAGCGCTCCCTAGTAGGCTTTAGGGGGGCGCCAGCGCTTTCAAAATCTATAGTGCTCCTTCAAAAGGGCCAGAGGAGATTTATAACACTCCCAAACAATGTAAGGGGGAGCGTCGACGCTCCCATAAGAGGTATAGGGGAGCGCTATCCTCCAAAAGCTAGTTTTTTGAGTGTTTTCAGATGGCAAAAGGTTTGCAAGCCTGTTGACTCATTTCTCCTCTTCCAAATCAAATGTGTGAGGTGTTTCAAGTGTCCTTCTCATGTCATTATAGGCATGACATAGGCATCATGGCAGCATGCTTTTTTTGACACTTTACGACACTTGTGAGCAACATGTGACACTTGCGACCTTGTGAGCAAAATGCGACACTTGCAACCTTTGTAATGACGACACTTGCGACACTATCAAAGTGAGTATTTTTTATGTGTAACAATAATAACCTTGCATGATCTCACTTAGAAACATGAAAACTTGTAGCAAATAGTGTCAGAACTTGCAATAAACAATKTCAGACTCTGCAGTACAGAGTTATACCATCACATCAAACTCCAAGCCATGTGCATTGCCTTTTTCCCAAGGCTTTTCAACGGACACGCATCCTGTTGCACAACTGAGCGTGTGTGTACGCGACCTATTCAAGGCCAGAATGCATGGAMACACAACTGTCACCACTGTTATCTGCATGTGCCTTAGTAAATGACACATTTGAACTTCCCTTCAATGTTTCATTCTAATCTGGTTGCTCTGTCTTCTTCACCCACTTATGTATATGACCCTTCTCTTCAGAACTTGAGCTCTGAGTATCCATGTTTTCAAAGATGTCTCCCTTTCTTACTTCATTCCTTCTTCTAGCCATGCTATGTGAAGTCCTCATCATGGACTTTCTTCTTGTGTTCTAGCAGTCCTAAGATTTGTGGTCAAATCCACTACAGATGTAACATCTCATAGAGTTACAGTGAACAACAATATGTCCTATTTGATCACATCTCCAACACCTCGTGGTGTTATAGAATCTTCCATTATATCTCCTTTCATAAGATCTACATTCAAAAGCTTTGTGACCATATCCATTACATGAATAACAATTCCCATGAAAAATACTTTCATACCTTTGCTTTGGTGTCCCAAAAATGGCTTCTTGCTTTGTACCCTTTTCTTTGCCTTGTGTAGATGGTTTCTTTGCAACATTGTCTTCCTTCTTTTATGGACTTACCTCATGCTTCTTTGAGGTGATTGCTTCAACATGTGTATCTTCTCCTTTGTATCCAAGACCTGATTTATCACATGATGGTCTTTGTCTTTCCAAGATCTCATCCAAGACTCATGAGCTATTCAAGAATTTGTTTGACTTCTCTACCTTCTTTCTAAGGTCAACAATTTCATCTTCTAACTTGCAACATAAATCTTCCTTTTCATTTATTTGAATCTTCAATAGTTCCTCTATTCTTTTGGCTTCTTCAATTTGGGTCTTGAGATGGACAACAGTTTCAAAACTTTTACTAATCTCATCATCTATATTCATGTCTTATTTTCCATCCTTTAGTCTTGTGATCTCTTCTTCCTTTTCTTCTAACTTAGAACTCTCTTCTTGTTCCTTGAGCATTCCCTTTAACTTCAAGAT
>JASDQU010305826.1:58213-68757 GCA_032191745.1 Picea mariana | reverse complement strand
TTTTTATTATTATTATATTAATCCCCATTGAGGATTAATCAAGTCCGTAATTGTATAAGGACCAAATCCCCTTTTGCGGATTGGTCATCGGACAATTATAATGTAAAGAATAAGAAGTCGGCCCTAGAAGTTATAATGAAAGGTCGGCCCCAGCCAGATTTAATTAAAGGTGGATTTACCCACCCAGTATGAGAGGTCGGCCCTGCCAGAATGGTGACTCTTTACACGTGCCAGATTAGTATAAATAAGAGGCTAGTGCCTCACTTCTATCTCACACTTCACTTGCTCATTCTCTTATGAGGCAAGTTGACATTTCAAGTTGGTGAGAGGAGAAGAAGGGTGGCGCATCTCTTGGAGGAGGATTTTCTGTATTGGTTGAGTTATCTCTTGAACTCTTGATAAGCTATTTATGATAAGGAAGTTTTTGCTGGGTTTTCTTCCCCTAGAGGGTTTCCCAAGATAAATGCTGTGTCTATTGTGGATGTGTATTTCTCAGTGATCTTGTGCTTATTATGCTCTTATCTTTATGAAATGCAAAGAACTATAATAATAACATAAATATTAACATATATATATATATATATATATATATATATATATATATATATATATATATTAAATTGTGTATAAATACATATATTGAGAATTTATAAAAGTGGGCACAAATTTTGATGGGGGTTTATTATAAAGGTAATATATTATAACAAACACATGGACGATACCAAGTCCTTTTCTCTTTAATTTATTATTGAATGTGTGAATGTTTGTTTGTGGGACCACTTTGGGACTCCGAGACTTCGAGAATCTGGGGTGTTTGGGGTGATGGAAATCACGAGCCAAAAACATCGAAGGCTCGAACCTTTCCCTTTCCTGTATAAACATTGCATAAATAATAAATAATAAATATAATAAATTTTCCCTCTTTCCAATATTAAATATAATATTGGATATTATTTAAACCTTGGTGCAGTTTTTGAGAGATATAATATAATATATTATGTTAAACTAATGTTCATTAAAATAGCTACACATGGATAAGGCCAACTCTTTTCCCCTTTTTAAATATTAAATAATGTGTAATGTGTATAAGTGGGGGCCACTTCGGGGCTTCAGGATTCTGGGACTCCGAAGGTTTGAGAATGAAGAGTGTGTTCGAGAGCCAAAGGAGTTGACCCAGAGGGCTCTCTTTCTCATTCCAATATTAAATATAATATTGGAGATTTTATAAACATGGGTGCAATTTTCCAAAAGAGATATAATCTAATATATTATAAATGAGTTTATTACGATATTTGTACGTGAGAAAGTGCCAACCCCTTTTCCCTTTTTAAAATTAATATTCAATACATAATCATGTATAAGTGTGGACCCTTCGGGAGTTCGATACTTCAGATTTCCGAAAGTTCAGAGCTTCAGGACTCCGAGATGTTTGGGGTGATAGAGTGTACAAACAAAAAAGGGCCGAAGGCACGAACCTACCTTTTTCATTTGAATGGTTGCATACATATTTATATAAACATTAAGGGAAATTAATTATATTATAATTTGATATAATTAATTATATTTTCATCACATTATAATATAAATGTGACCCCCTCCATAACTATGACATTCAGGAGACTTGGGTATGTTCATAAAAGCATGATGAAGAATTTCGTCAAATTCCATACACTTAGGTGTTAATGGATATTAAAAATCCTAAGTGTTTCTTTAATATATTTAATTATAGTATAATTAATAAAAAAAACAAAAACTGGTAATACAATTTGACTATAGGTTTACGCGATGAGGTATTGATATAATAATTAACACTAAATTTACCCTGAAATGTGGGATTACCAAAGTGAAAGGGAAATGATCATTGGTTTAACTGGATCGATAATTTAGTTCGAGTAAAAAAATAATTTACGGGGTTAATTAATTCTAGTAAAGATTAATTATACCTAATAGGGATTAAATAAATGACTAAATGATTAGTAAAGAGTGGGATTTTATCATGATAATGATTAATTAAATTAATAGGCCTTTGAGAGATAGACAATCGTCAACCTCTGGTTGAGTGAGTCTTTGTATGCTATGATGATGTAGCGTTTCAGGCTACAAGGAGCCGTGTGGATGCCATATGACGGTGAGAGACTCTAGTCGATGAAGCCCTAAATAACTTTGAAGGACCATAACTTATGATACATAATTCAGATCTGGACAAATTTATAGTTGTTGGAAAACCCTTGTTGAATCGAAGTCAAAGCAATCCTAGTCACAAAGATTTGAGATGATTGAGAAAAGAAAAAAAAATTATACCCCATCCCTCAAAAAGGTACTTAAGGGTTGGGTGTGTGAATAAGTGTCTATTGGCCACCCACTTATTACCAGTAAGGAAGGAAGTTTTTATATGCAACCATATGAAACTTGGGTTTCATATTATAATATGTTAAATTGAGGACATGATCAAATTGTAGTAGGAAGCATAATCCTACTGTAATGATGAATGAAAATAAATGAGCTATATGGTGAGGAGGTTGGTTGAGCTCCAACAGTACATGGAAAAGCGCTTTTCATAAAGTGTGGAAAACTTGAAATCAATGCAAGGGTGCAATGGGTATGAATATGGCCATGAACATTGGCACATTGATTAAAGTCATTTAATATTTGAATTGCATTTTGAAAATTTGGTATTCTGAAAGGATGCATGTGTAAAGAATGACATTTCTTTTTTCTTTGTACCATTGAATAAATGAAAATGATTTGACTATTAGTATGCATAGTTTTAAAGATATAGTGTGCACAAGCTCTAAAAACTTCTTTTACTATGTGAATATGGAGTTGTAGGAAGAAGGGTCTTGAATATGGAAGCATAAGTAAACACATAAGAAAGACCAATGCTTGATGAGACAAATTGCCATGGGAAGGAAAATCTCATATTGTGAATATGGTTCCTGTGTAGAACATATTTGAAAATAAAATGTGGAATTTGGAAATCTATGGGTGACATATTTGCAAGAAAATTATGAATTGGAATTGATGATAACATCTCACAATTATTGACATAGGTGAGATGAAATATCTGTCCTTGAGGGACATAGGATGGATGTCAAGATGGAAAGCATGGAAAAAGGCTATTGTTGTGACATGGGAACCCTGTGATAAGCCATAATCACCATAGAATATGTTTTTATGTGGTAATACAAGCTGGAGGGATGCCTCGGCAGAGAAAGTCAGAGGGATGCCTAGACTGTAAGACTTGATGAAGTCTCTAAAAATTTTCTTGTGCGAGAAAGCCTTGGTAAGGAAAGATGGATCACCTAAGGGTATGTATAACAGAGAAGGGGATGCCTTAACCTGGGCCTGGAGGGTGAGAGACCACAAGGAATATGAGACTTCAATAATTCTTGTAAACTATTGGTTGGGATCATGCACACAATGTGAATGTCAAGGAAATAGTGGGCCAAGATAGTAAGATAACCAACTAGATGTGGATCTATGAAATTGCATAGATAAGTGTTGTGCTAATATGAATATTCCTCTTGATTTTTAAACAACAATAATTTTTTTTTGCATGAAATTGTGATTAATATGATTTTTGTTTGAAATCATTGTAGGCATCTGACAAAGGCCAAGAGTCTAGAAAAGACTGGACCAAGAAAGAGGATTTTTTTTTGGAAGCAACTTAAAGAAGAAGACATGACTGGTGTTGATGATATACAAAGAACACCGAGGACGATGTTCCTTTAAGGGGAAGGGGACTATAATACACATGTTTCCCCCTACTTGTGTAACGTCCTCGACCACCAACCCCTGTCGGGTAATGCTACCCAAAAAATCTTATCATTGTTTTTATGCTCTGATACCATTTTGTAACGTCCACAACCACCAACAGGTTGGGCAACATCACTAAATAAAATGCTCTGATACCATATTTTGATGTACCCGACCACTCAAGTCAGGTCATGATACCGAAAAACACATTCTTACTGAGCTTATGATAACCCAAAAGGTCTCCTACCTAGCCATAAACATGCTGAGATATGGCACACAAAAAATATTGCAAAACATCATGCATATATAACTTAACAGACAATTATATTATGCTAATATACATATAAATTCAGAAATAACAGTAAATCCTATACGTACAACATATACAGACTAAAATCATAAATATAAAACATGTGCAAATACAAAGCAAGTAAATGAACACATAAATGGTACTTATCTTTTTAGAGAAGAACACCAACTGCGTGCATACCTTCCATGAACCTCCCAACCATAGACCATGTTTCTCATCATTCTTAGCAGTGGGTCACCCATGAGCTGGGACTAAACTCCACCTGGGTAAAGGGATTCCTAGGCTAGGCTAAGACAATGAGATGCTACACAGTCAATTAGGAAGGATTCCCTCCCAGGAGCCAACTTATACACATAGCCTACAACCTCTCATTCCCCACATGCCTGTCCCACCCCGAGAAGTGTGCCTCTTCTCTACTCAACAGTCCTTCTACTACCCCACTTCCCTTCCAGGGCTTCAATAACAGGCCGGACAAGAACTCTCAAAGCACTACAGCTTCTTTTGGGCTCCCTCCAGAAGAAATCACTTCCCCAACAACCTCTCTCACCTGGAGAGAGTTGCTCACAGGCCTGACAACCTGCTTCTTCAATTCAAGTGCCTAACAACCCACCTCTTCAAACCACAGGCCTAACAACCTGCTTCTTTAGTACAACTCCTAAGTCAACTCCAGTAAGGGTGATGGCAACAACAAGTATCATTATAGCTCATGTGATGGAAACATCAACAACAAATCGTTAAGGCGCAACACGACTCTGGAAAAGTACAGGTGCATTGTACTTCACAGAAAAACACGGGTCAACTTCATGATTCTATTGGTTTCATAGGTGCACGAATGATGCATAGGTCGACGATGAAGAGGATGGCTCCCCACATGAATCCCTAGATGAATCGGTAATATGGCAGAATTCCCAAGAATGGAGAGGGTCCCTCGATTGGCAAGAGTGGCAAGGGGACACGAGCATGGGGAGATATGTGAGAGTGGAGGGAGAACCCCCCAATGAGCTAGGTTTCTGAGCTATAAGCTTCATATTCTTAGGTTGACACATGTCTTCCTGAAGCTGCATGAGCTCCACTTAACACTCGTTCCCTTTTCCCCAATAACTTAGCACAACACAAATTATGTTCAACCTTAGCCTTTTGGAAAGAATAATATAATATTATCCCTTTATAGGTAAACCCTTTAGGTTATCCCCTAATCCTAGACACTTAGCCCCTTCCCTCACCCTACCTAGTGGAGCTTAGTACCCCATAACTCTTTCTTTGTGGTCGGTCTACACACAACAGTGTAATTTTATTACTAATATGTGCATTTACATATACAAAAAGCAGGCTCATGGACTTAAGCATCTAGGCTCTCTGGCCTAATAAACATATAAGTCTTCATCTTATAAACACGTGGCTCACCAACCTATAAACATAATTACAATTCAGCAGGGGCTCGGCCTTGGGATGTTACAATCCCCTCCCCTTATTTATGCAATGTCCTCAGTGCATTATATACCATGTACCATTCAATTCTTTGAAAATCTCCAATCTTTAGCTATTGGTAGCTTGTTATCCATCTGGTGCTCTACTTTCTAGCACCAATTATAGTATTCACACTACAGCTGGAAGTCAATTTCTCTATTCCATAGAGCTGCTTCTAGAAATAATTGAGCTCATTGTTCCATTTGACACACCCTCTTCATGGCAGCTACCATGCCATAAGCATCCTTGAGTTGCCTCCTCCTTGTTGCACTCGCCCTTCCAAGCTTAGGAATCCCTTCACTTCTACGCAGTCCTTCGAGGATCCATCCTGCCAAGGCTTTCACACACAAGGAGAGTGCTAACCCATTACCAGAACCCCACCAAAGTTCTACAATTATAGAGCTTTAGTGTCCTAAACAATAGTTGTTCTTTCCCAACATTCCAACTTTTATTATTATTATCTTATCTGCATCACACACATGCAATTATCATGAGAGAACATAAAAGAATTCATTTAGAAATCAAATTAATTTCATAAGGAATTCAAATTTTCCCAAAATATGAAATTCTTTTTCATAATTTTTTTTTCATTGCTGTTGCAATAATAGGATGTAGTCTTCCTTATGTCTTTCAACAAGAACCATGTTGAATACCATTTTTTCTGTAATGCTTCTATCTTGCATTTAGCCAACAAATTGTCAGTATTTCCTGTACATCATACTCTCATTGCAATATGTACAAAAACCTTATGAAGTGTTATGAAAATTGTCCATAACTAACAATTCAATAACAACTACAAACAATTTATTGGATAAAATGAATTATCATTCTATGCATATGCCTATTCCTCATTAATATCAGTAAATTCATTACTTCTTTTTTTGAACAGAAACTTTCCTATATTCAATGTTCATGTGACTAATTGACTTGCAACTTTCCTGTTGCAATGTCTAACAACTCCTGAAATGTTCTCAATTCCATGAGTTAGCAACACTTCATCCGTCAGTATAATTATTTCCATGCAATAATATATATGCATGCACTCACAAAACACATTCAAGAAATGCATTTAAGTATACAATTCTATCATGTATGAGTGAAAATCTGCCACTTACTAGGCATGAGTGAAAATCTCAATGCCTATTTATCCAATACACCTTTGCATTGATTTTCAGAATGATCCTTATCTAATTCATGTATCTCACCATTCATAAATTGGAAATCTGGCCAATGTCTTACATTCTCCACACACTTCTGATTGTCTTCTCGGTTATTTGGATGCCTTCCTTTTTGACCCGAACATTGCACCAAGAATAAAATTTTATGGTGTGCATTGGTGTTAGCAAAAGTGTTGCATTCCAAGTTTTACTTAAAGGTAGGAAAATCATTGGGTATTTGTGTGGTACATAACCTTTCTATGTCCATACCTTTCCATATCCAACCATGTCTTGGTCTCACACATGACTTTCTTTCCTGGCATCATTCCTATAACAAGTTCTTATCTTTTATTTCTTTGGTTATTACCTCATAACCAAATTAACATAACATGCTACTATGTCAGTGTGTGCATTCAAAATCTAAGAAGATTTGATAACTATAATAGGCTTCTAGTCTTCACCACACCTAGTGGTAACTTATTCCTGTTAATGCACTTAAACAATACCATATTGCATATTATAAAAAATCAATCTAGGGAAATTCTTACCTGAATTTTCCTTCAGCAATTATGCAACATAATTTCAAAAGATAAATAATTACTTGCATAGCTTCCATTAAATGAGTTTGATGCTACATGATTAGTTGATGAAAATAGAATCTCTCATGCCTCTTTATTAGTCTTACAATCAACATTCCATCTTCCTGTTGCTTCCTTCCATTTGCAGCAACATCATCAACAACACTTGAAAACATGCAAGCATTCTCTCTTTATGGCTATCCCAACAAGCCATAACATACTTGCTTCTACAGTAATTGAAACAACTTCTTTCTCCTTGTATAATGTTTCCTTGTTGATCCCAGAAATCTTCAATTCTTCTAGATTCCTGAATCTTCATGTGATCTCACTGTAACCACTGTGCATGATCATTTCTGACCTGAGCACTTTCTAGCCAAATCACTCTTGGTTGTCTTTGCTTTTCCAACCTAATGCTAAGATGATATTAACCTTCAACTTGTATTTATTTCATGGATCCATTTATCCCAAATCATACTTGGATGAATTATAATTCCAATCATGTTGTCTTATAGACCCTGGATCTTCAACATCCATTTAATTTTTGGACTGAACTACTTCAGCCCTTTCCTGACTGAACTACTTCAGCCCTTTCCTGATTGAGCACTTTAATATTTGATTAATCTTTCACTCTTCTATTCTCCTTGCCAACTAGCCTGAAACTTGGCTTGCATAGCCAATCTCTAGCATATTGTAAGGATGCACATATGCCTCCTTCGCTAGCTACATAGAATTAATTAAAAGTACTTAATACTATTTTTCATTTATTTCATAATTTCAAGTGATACCTCCAACCATTGAGGATATCACTCATGGATCTATTCCACTTGATATGGATTCTTCTCAGGCACCATCTCTTTTGCATTCAAAATCATTGTAACATCCCAAAGTCGAGCTCCTGCTGATTTGTAATTATGTTTATAGGCTAGTGAGGCACATGTTTATAAGCTGAAGACTTATATATTTATTAGGCCAGAGAGCCTAGATGCTTAAGGCCATGAGCCTGATTTTTGTATATGTAAATGCACATACCATTAATAAAATTACACTGCTACGTGTAGACCGACCATGAAGAAAGAGTTATGGAGGACTAAGCTCCACTAGGTAGGGTGAGGGAAGGGGCTAAGTGTCCAGGATTAGGGGCTAAGCTAAATGGCTTACCTCTAAAGGGATAATATTATATTATTCTTTCCAAAAGGATAAGGCTGGAAATAATCCATGTTGTGCTAAGTTCCTGGGGAAAAATGAATGAGTGTTAAGTGGATCTTATGTAGCTTCAGGAAGACATGTGTCAACTTGAGTGCATGCAGCTTATAGCTGGGAAATCCAACTCGTTGGGGGGTTCTCCCTCCACTCTCGCATCTCTCCCCATGCTTTCTTTCCCTCACCACACTTGCCAATTGGGGGACCCTAACCATTCTATGGAAGTCTATCATCTTACTGATTCATCCAAGGATTCACGCGAGGACCCATCCTCTTCATTGTCGACCTCTGCATCATTCACACATCGTTGAAACTAGTAAACCCATGAAGCTGACCCACATTTTCCTTTGAATCACAACACATCTGTACTTTTCCAGAGCTGTGTTGTGCCTTAACGATTTTTTGTTTTTGTTGCCATCACTTGAGCCATATTAAACCTTGTTGTTTCCATTACCCTTACTGGATTTGACTTAGGTGATGGACTGAAGAAGAAGGTTGTCAGGCCTGTGGTTTGAAGAGGTGGGTTGTTAGGCCCATGGATTGAAGAAGAAGGTTGTCAGGACTATGAGAAAATCTATCCAGGTGAGAGAGGTTGTTGGGGAAGTGATTTCTCCTAGAGGGAGCCCGACAACAACTATAGTGCTCTGAGGATTCTCATCTGGCCTGTTGCTGAAGCCTTGGAAGGGAAGTGGGGAAGCCAAAGGACTGTTGAGAAGAGAAGGGGCACACTTCCTGGGGTGGGACATGAATGTGGGGAATGAGAGGTTGTAGGCTATGTGTATAAGTTGGCTCCTGGGAGTGAATCCTTCTTGATTGACTGTGTAGCATCCCATTGTCTCAGCCTAGCCTAGGAATCCATTTACCGGGGTGGAGTTTCGTCCCAGCTTGGGGGGTGACCCACTACTGAGAATGATGAGCAACGTGGTCTATGGTTGGGAGGTTCTTGGAAGGTCTGCAGATAGTTGGTGGTATTCTCTAAAAATATAAGTACCATTTATGTGTTCATTTACTTTCTTTGTATTTGTACATGTTTTATATTTATGAGTTTAGCCTGTATATGTTGTACGTATATGATTTACTGTTATTTCTGCATTTATCTGTATATTAGAAGAATACAATTTTCTGTTAATTTATATATGCGTGATGTTCTACAAGATTTTCTGTGTTCCATATCCCAACAGGTCTATGACTGGGTAGGATACCTTTTGGGTTATCAGAAGCTCAGTAAGAATGTGTTTTTCAGTAGCATGATCCAACTTGAGTGGTCGGGTATGTCACACTATGGTATCATAGTGTTTTCTGTAGTGATGTTTCCCGACCTGTTGGTGGATGGGGACGTCACAATGTGGTATTAGAGAAGAAAAACAATGATAAGGTTGTTTGGGTAGTGTTACCTAGCAGGGGTTGGTGGTCAGCGACGTTGCAACCATGCATAGAATCAATTTCTTCTTCATGGTTCCTTACTGACTCTCTACACAGATTCATTTCTTTTTGAAGTATTTCTTGGATTTGACATCTCCATGCTATTGTGTAAATATATTCAATACCTTTGGAATGCATCAACGATCCTCTACTATTCTTGATTTCCCTCCTAGAGTGTTGTCCTGCATTCCCATTAGCTTGATATCTACCTCATGATTTCTTCTTCCATTATTTTAGGATATTCATGGACTTGCAACTACATATTATGATGATATTAATTTTAAACATCCCACTATTACTTATATCCCTCTGATCCAACTCCTACATGACCCGATTATATTTTCAGGCATGTTCTCTGAGTAACCTTGGATAGTTAACACCAAATTCCTTCTTGAGGTACCTGATTTAGCCTTTCCATGACTGAGCATATCAACACTAGGATTTTCTTTATGAATTATTACTTTCTCCTATCATAACCCATCTGATTTCCTTCTGACATGCATATTCAACTTTCAACATGTCACCTTTGATGACCTTCATACCATGCTTCCACTGCACATTCCGATAGAAATAATGGGGTTGCTATCTCCAAATTGTAGGACAGAACTTTGGAGATGTTGTCACTTTCTCCATGCACACATTTCGTCTTTCTTT